>JAOQGN010262846.1:0-10315 GCA_027564295.1 Himantozoum antarcticum | reverse complement strand
ATCAAAATTTAATAACTAAATACCATATAGGGTTACAGGCAGTTCAAAACTCAACATTGGGTGAAGTGAAATAATTTGCTTGACATCAAATGCATCAAGCATGAAAATGGGAATTGGAAGCTCATTACACTGCAAACCGCTAGCCACAATATATATTAAATTTACTATCTCACCTGATCACATAGTCCCAGTTTGTCATCTTAAGCATCTGATCATTATAAATCCAATAGCTGCTGTCATTGTTACTGCAACTGTACATCCCAGGTATTTCACCAATGGTGCCACTGGCATATGTGGAGCTAGAGCTCCGCCGTTCAATATTATGCGAGCATCAAACTGATCTCCCATTTCTCTCAGGATCAATCCCAGTTCCCGTTGACGCTGATCCTGATTTGGAGATATAGGTTGTTGTACTGGCTCAGCTATGTTGAGGTCTGCATTTACCATAAGCTCAACAGGTCTTTCTTCATGCACGTTGCTAAGTTTTTCCTTTCTACCCATGTTCAATTTCACTCTGTGTACGTGTAACTAGTTGTGTCTCATATCATTTGTTGTATAGGTTGTGATTAAAGTAAATGAAACAATCGTATTTATAGCATAGGAGATTCACTAAACCTTCAATTGACCCTAACACTGGCAATTCCACAATAATGAAAGGTTTCCACGCATAAACAACATGCAATGTACTTGGAAGCGCAAGGCGATGCACTCGTTAATGCCTTTGCCACGTGGCTATTATTTGTTATTGTTGCAAGTGCCAACCAATAGCAATGCAGAGCTAGCTTGGGTTTTCCCAGAAACTAAAACGCTATTAGAGAGTTTTAGCATCACGTTTGTTTGACTAATATTTGCTAAAACTAATATCACTAATATTTGAGTCATTTCATTGATAATACTGGGATATCTGGGATTATAAGCATTGTTATGGGAATGACCCAAACGTTTTTCCTGTCACACTCACACTCACACTCACACTCGTAGCTAATGGTAACTGAATAGTGAACGTCCAAAGGGCCATTTATGGAGTAGTCATATTGACACGCAGTCATAATATTAATATTGATGGATGCAGCGACAGAACAGCGACAGAGCAGCGAAAAAAAATTTAGCATTTCACTTCATTCAAAAGCTTTGCTAGCAAGTCAATCTTGCTATGCGGGAAGCTGTCTAAACATAATAATGATATGCCAACAAACTATTTTTTCACTACTCTAATCCATATTGGAAAAACTGGAAAATCAATATAATTTGGTGATGATCTTGATATGCTAGCTATTGCAGTCAGAGCGAGACCTCGCCGAAGATAGGCAAACCAGTACCTTTAGATATTTTTTTTTAAATTTCGTAGCAATTCAGTGTTGATATTCTCCCATATGACATATGGTAAATTACTGTTTGCTTAGACATTTACTCTTACTGTTTGCTTAGACATTCTGAGGCTGAAGTATGAATTTATACTTCATCCCAAGTCAAGTAGTCATCAAAATATAATATAATGTATGTACATGTACTAGGACTGTATATATATTTTCCCCTCAAGTTCAATGTGCACCTCAGATGTGTGACTTTCTTTAACGTGTTTATGCCAAGCCACAATTTCATCACAGCCTGCAAGGTTTTTTTACGGAAAAAGGAATACTATGAGACTGAACTACACTGATATTTGCTGGATCAAACGCAAATGCCAAATACAATTGTAAAATTTAAAAAGTCAAGCAAGTAAACGACAATTATGTTAAAATAATTATTACTTTGTGGGACGATTAATCACAATCAATTAAATTAAACTAAATTTCACTGATACGCAGTTAACCTTATGCATGCTGCTACCATAATTGACATAAAACGGTTGGATGATGAGTTAATATTTTATTATAATTTTGGTTTTTGGCCTAATTATACATGTACATAGTTAAGAAACATAAGCATGCAGTGAAGCATAGTGTGATAGATTGTAATATCTTGATATATTTATTGAACATACAGTGGTATTAGACTGACCCACCAGTCTGATGCCGAAGGGGGAGCTGCCACGCTTATATGATCACAGGGATAGCCGCAGAGCATCAGACTGGTGGGTCAGTCTACAGTGGTACATAGTGTGATAGATTGTAATATATAGTTTTGTGATATAGGCGTTTTTGGCTACAGCACATAAGAATGTTTTCAATCATATTATGCGAGTCATTAGGTTACCATCGTCTTTTGTATTAAATTTATTATTTGTTCGGCGACCGTCAGATAATAGTAAAAGACCGCAAGTGTTCGGAGTGTCATTGCATAATAATGCTTTCTGAAAATATTAATTTTTTATATTATTTAAAAAATATTATATGCTGGAAGACGAAGGACCATTGCATTTTTGTTCGAAAATTTCAGTACGTGTTCATGTTCTTGATTGCGCTAACTTACTAAATCCCATCCTAAAATGTGAGTGGAATTCATCCATCATCCTTCCACATTTTCTGATTCTTCCCAATGGAGCTCCAGTTTTGGGTATGGTAGTTCTTTTGGAGATACAGGAGATTCTTCATCATCATCATCATCATCATCATCGTCACTGCCACTAATGATGTCTCAGATGTCAGACTCGGACTCCAGCAGCTGAGCAGCAACAGCTAATAGCAATAACAGCTAACAGCAATAGCTAAAAGTTTTGATTTATGACTGGCCATATTTATCATTGCAGGTGTAACACTACAATGCCAATGTTTGGCACGTCTAGTTGTGTGCTTCAACAAAGTTGGAGAATCATTTTAACAAAATAATATGCAATGGAAATTACAAATTGGTTGTTCAGCAATAGGACAACACAGAAATAAAACAATATAATTTTTTTGGAAATAAAAAAGCTTGTTGTATTAAAAGAATTGGTTGTTTCCAATATTTTCATTTCTTTCACTATTAATAATATTACTTCGCACCCTATCGTTTTTACTAAAATCCATCTCATGCGTAGCCGCAAACACCTATAGTGTGATATATTAATGTATTACATTAAATTAATTTCAGGTATTGTCATGTATTAATTATAATGGACTTAATGAAATATATAGTGTGATCAAGAGGTGATTTAGTGCGTAGTGTTGCATTATAATGTACCCTACTCTAAGAAATTATTGTTGGAATAAATTCTCCCAAATTTTGCTAAAAATTAGCCAATAATGAATTTGATTAACATTTAATTCCTTCAACAATTTTAGAGGTTAGTATTAAAATTTCAAGGTTTAATAGAGAAAACAATAATCATAATTATGTCTTCCAGTAGGCTAGGCCATATACAATTTTCAAAAATTATATATAATTTTTTAATTGTTATTGTATAATACATAGTTTTGGAAAATTCCAATTAATGAGTAAAATCCCATTTTATTGATAATGTGTCATGAATTTCTAGAATCTAGAATCATGTGTGCTTGACTGCTTTTACTCACACAGCTACTTTAAGAGTTTTATCAGCAGATTAACATTGATTTTCCGCCTGAACAGGTCAATCTTGTTATACAGGAAGCCCTACTCATGGCACAGTGGCACTCATGGCACTCATGGCACTCATGGCTGTCCATTTGAATCCATATCTTTCTGTTGCAGGAAGTCTAATTGCCTTATTTAACAGAGTTAAGTAATAAACTAACAGAATTGAACGGAGATTTCATTTGTTTTTTTCATTTGATACTAACAACCCGGCACAGTATCAATCCGTCAAAATTTATAGGCAGCCCATTACACACTTTGTGATCACTGACTACTCATCAGGCAACAATTTACTGTTAATTCTCACTAGGCCAGGATATGCTACAACCAAAAATAGAATGAAGATGATAAAGGATGATAGATAAGAGGAAGAAGAATATTATAGATATGTGCTGGATGATATAATTATGAATGTCAATAATAATTATATATTTATTGATGGGTGTTTTCATATACTATTGCTGACACGACTTCTTGACACAAGAGAAAATTTATAGAACTGCAACAAATGTTAACACGCTACCGTCAATCGTCATAGAAAAAGAAACTTCATATTTTATATATTTTATTTCAGCAAGAGAACATTTCGTATTTGCTTAATACCTATATTTTATTATAATAATATTATTTTGTTTCTGTAAGTATGGTAACCATGATAGTCAATAATAATGATTTATTATCATGATCATCATAGTCGTAATCCTGACATTACCGGAACTCTTGACAGTATTATTTGAGCAAAGTTTCAAGATTAGTTTCTCAACTCTTTTGCAATGGTAGAGCAATGACCGGTGAGCACATGCGTTTGCACAAAAAATAGTAGTAAATAAATAAGCACTTTGGCATTGAGCCAAGCATAACAGTGTGGATAGTAAACGAATGCAGTATTATGTACTAAAGTAGTATACTAAAGTATATGTACTAAAGTAAAGTATGCTTTACAAGATCCGTAAAGGCTTGATGTGGTGACAGGTTTCATTGTAAACAATATTAGTGGGCAAGTAGAGTAATCGCAATAGTTGTTGTTGTCATTTAATTAAGTTTGCTTTAATCATTTGTGTATAACATATCCAGTCCATAGATAATAAGTAGAAGCAAATTAGCCATACCATCACAGTCTTAACATTTGTGTGATGCATTTATACAACTGTACAATAGGCAGTTTTATGCAAACAAGATTGTGTTTGCATAAGTCATAGACATATTTTAAACATCTATATATTAAATCTATGGTATAAGTATTCAGTATTTCTGGTATACGCATTTATAATGCATGTATATAAATATACTGTACATATAAATTATATACATGTATGCAACTGCATGTGATATGTAAATGTAATTATATGTAAAAACTATGCATGTAATTCTATACATGTAATGTATAAGTACACTATTCAATGTTATTTTATGAGCAGTAAAAATATTAATGCTATAGAATAGGGATGCCCAAATGGAGAACCCAGTTCCTTTTCAGGACCATAGCCCATTTTTTGAGCACCTTGGGTTTCTCAAAAAAATTTGCGCAATGCGTGAATTATAGATATATACATGTACATGTACGTTATAGGCCTACTTATTAGTTATGCGTTATACACTTAATACAGTATTCTATATTATAATTATAATTCTCTATAATAGTTTATACTTTATACTAAATATATGTGATAATCAATCGTGTAAACACGTTGAAAATATTTAAGTGGACACCAAAATTAAGTTTTGAAATTGAGAAGTACTAGCAGCAACTAGTTGTCAAAATTGTACTAGGACCAAATCATTTTGCAAAATTTTGATGTGAGGACCTTTTGCTACCACCATTGGGCACCCCTGCTATAGAGTAATAAACAAATGATATTCATTATTCGCTAGTAATTTGATAGAGGTATTAGTAGCAAGTAGGGTGCTAAGCTTTGTCCCACAATGCACTAGATAATGAGGTGTTGTTTGCAGATGAGAGAGATGACACTGACAGCTTGAGTGGTAGCTGCAATGTAATCTATTTTATATTTGGCAGTACCTATTAACTCAGTGCACTGTACTTGACCTGCTGGCGCACAAATAATAACAGCTAAAGTAGCTCAAACATAATTATTTCGCTGCTGTGAGTTGGCTTCTAGTCAACCTCTGTGCTACACCTCTGTATCTCCCTCCTCATTGTAAATATTATTCATTTGCTTTATCGTGTATCCTGGGTACATCAGTCGCAGCCTTATCACGGCCCTCTCTTACGTGGAGAGGTTCATTGGGGGGTAAAGAGAGCTCTTTCCACTTAAAACTGCAGTGGGAATTGTTTTCTTTCTCCCATCGCTTCCACCACTTCGCCACTGAAGAGAGCCCTATGTCATAATACCCTACTGGAAGAAATTATTAGCGGACTAAATTTTGGCAAATTCCAGACACAAACTGAAATAGCAAACTTCATGTTTTGTTACTTTTGAACTAGCGTAATTTGAAATTATACAATTTGCCGTTTTCTAAATAAAATCATCAAATTTTACTACTAAAACTCTAAAATGTTTAAAGGAATTAAATATTAGTAGAATTAATTTTGACAAATTTTCCATTAGCAAAATTAGCGAAAATTAATTCCACCTGATATATCAAGTCTTCCAGTAGGGGATATTCTAGCAGGCACAATTGTTCTCACAGACTGATTCACTTGGACCGATCATGTGGTAACAGGTCATCTTAGTCCATGTACTGCGAGTGACCAGGTGATAACCTTTTCCATTATTAGTCATATTGACATCAAGCGTCCTCATACGCTGACAACATGGTACAGGCGCTGACTAATGCTCAGTTTATTAACATAAACTTATACTACCGCTGAATAGCTAGTGCTTTCCCGTACCACTACAATAGAGAATAGTAAATGGCTTTGCGCTGACCCTGCTTAACGTGTTCTTTTATTATTGATTTTCTATTGTATACTACCGTACAATGCTCACATTTCATCTATATGGCAATGGGAATACTACTAGTACATATGACCTTAAGCATGGAAACTCTTGAAGGACTTACATCAACATTTCAATGACGTTAACAATGGCTTACTAGTCTTCCAGAGGTGTCTCTGAATATGTCTTAGACCCTCCTAGCAGTGCAGGAATCACACCTAATACATGTACAAGAAATTATGTATTACAGGAATGCATAGCGGTATCAGTTTCATATATCTTTTGTCCATATAGAGAGTGATAGTTTGAGTAATATATTACAATTATCCACTAGCCAAATTAATTCTACTGCGTTGCAATGCATCCATAATGCATATTGCCTTTATACTTCCGACTTCGGAGTAAATCTCATAGAGTATTAATTTCCATCATTAATAATAATGTATCTTTGTAGAAAATATAGAAATTGTTGCTGCAGGAAATGACGTGTTGGGAAATCTTGTGATTATAGGACTATCCCCAGTGTCTAGTATTGTAGAAAAATGCTTAGCTATTGGAAAAGTACAGGAAATTTGTTACACAACAAAATTACAGATGCTTCAGTATATACATGTAGGCCTACATAATACTTCCTGCTATTGACTGTTAATACATAGAGAGATGCTTACTCCAATAGTATCCAGCATTCACCACCAATATTCTATTCAACTGTATTCCATAATGAATCTAGGAAATGTTTGATCTTCAAATAATTATTGATTAGTTTTCATTACTACCCTACAGAGGAGAAAAGCTTTTGTTGAAAGCAGCCTATATTTCACAATTCACATATTGCTCAAGAGAGAGCTGGCCAAAACATAGCTATTTGTACATTTCGGGCTGAGAATGCTATAAAACAGCAAATCTATAATGCCATAACTTTTTTGTACTAGTTATCATTTATTGTAAATTGTAGTCACATGTTTATAGGCCGAGTATATCAATTACAATTATATCGAATATAAATATCCTAGTCTACATGTAAATATATTATAAATATAATATATATACGAAGGTGTATATCAACAGTCAGCTTTTCTGGAGCGAAAATCCGTCTCCTGAACGCTCTGCAACAAATAGCGCAATCAAGTACCATAATTATACCTTGCTTAAATATTTCAAATCTTTTGGAAAAAATACCAACAAAGAGGACCAAAATCCAGTTACTGTGGGTGAAAAACTGCTTTATTATTGAATGGAATTGAATATCTTTATTGATTTACAAATCAACAAAAAAAAACCTCTTATTGCTGGCTTTGTGTTACAAACAGAAAACGTGTGGAAAAAAAGTGGATGTAAGGGCACAACTTTAATAACTAACTAGAAAATATTGGCAAGCCTGGGTTGGGTTGGCATATAAATAGCCCGCCTACTAATGAGATTAGGGTGGATTCGGCAAGCGTGGATTCGGCAAGCGTGGATTCGGCACACGTGGATTTGGCAAGCGTGAAACAACGGCTTATGACTTAAGTAGCCCAAAACAAGTTCGGCACCAATGATTATTTTGAATGAAAAATATTGTTATTTCATTCAAAAACAATATCTTGGTGAAACGACGAGACCGTGGCGTTAGCAGATTTCCGATATTTTATGTCGCCTGCATTTCTTTACATAACCTATATTTAAATTGAATACCATTGTTCTGAGAGATAATTGTGAGTGTAACCTTGACATAGCTATAAATATTAGGGCTAAAAAGTAATAATCAAGGCTGAAGATAGATTTTGAATTTAATTTTCTCAAATTCATTAAATATTTAAAACATTCAACAAGGTAATTTCAATTACGTATATTTATTATTAAAATTTAATAGAGTTACCCAGCGCAGCTGATGCGATGAAATAATAGATTTCATTGTTTCAGCTTGCTTGCGCTCAGCATGCCCCGAGCGAACCCCATCGAACCAACCGGCCCCAAAACCGGCACCCAAAATCATCCCCGGCACAGCAGATGCACAGATAGTTAAAGAGATAATGTATAGCGTAGTTATTTGTGGCAATCAGCTATTCAGATATTGCCATCTGCCTGCTGACTGCTAATGCTATTGCTGGAAGTTTTCCGCTTGTGTGCAGTTTGACAACCAGGCCTCCACCACCTTTCTTTTGCAGGTTTGATTAACTGAGGGTTGAAACTAGAGTGCCGTTTGTGGCATGTATAAGTTGCATGCTTTCTGTGTGTGGTGTGTCAGTCTCGAGACTACGCCCTCTAAGGGGACCGGTCAGCGTCCGAGCAGGACTGCCGAAAAACACACGGCGTGGGAAGCTGCTGAGTATTGAGACAACTATAATTAAGGTGAGTGATATGTATGTGACAGATATACAATCAGGTGCTAATAAGTGCTTATCAGTAATAAGCTAATGTATAATGAGTAATATAATAGTGTTGTAACCTGACCTAGGGTTGAGCTACCCTTGGGTACTGACTGGCGGGTACCTTCGGGTCGAGATACCCATTTCAGCTCTGGTAGGAGCCTAGCGTATATACATTGTTTACATTGTAAAAGCCATTATTGCAGTCTTGTCTACTGCAGGCCTTTCGATCTAGAAATAGTAATGTTACCATTTAAGTAATTGGATTTGCACATTTCTGGTATCATTTCATTCCGTTGAATAGAAAACGGTTTTTGGTTAGGACATATGGCAGGAAAGAGTGTAGTTGAAGCTTAGTTAGATGGTAGCATCTGGAGAACTATGATCATCGCTCGTCTCAACCTAGACTTAGGATTTTCAAGTGTATTAGAGAATGAAAACAAGGCCAGAATATTTCTGTAGTCGAAATTATTGAGTGCAACAGTATTGGTGTGAAGAAGGTGAATCTAAATGGCATATTATAAATTATTATAATAATTTAGCAGAGATGGTCAAGTGGTTAAGATCGCAGCATGTTGATCATGAGGTCCTGGGTTCGATTCCCGCTGCGGTTAAAAGTTATTTCTCTGTCTCTCTACTTCCTGTGTTCTGATCAGCAGGTAGAAAACTGGAGCCAAGGTGGGTTTCCCTCGACTAGCTCTGCTATTATATTACCACCTAAAACAATACAAACAAACCCAATTCATTATTAAATATTGATATTCCTATAATACAAGTGTAGTTCAATCATGTGAACCCAACAATTAGGAGTTATGGCCTCGTGTAAACTGTTAACTGTTCCAAAGATTGGTGAACTCCAGTGCAGAGCTCTGCATTTTTTTGCAGTAATACTTGTATTCAAGATGGCCTAGTTAGAGGCTGCCAGTGGTGAGGCTTGAAGTGTTATCTGGAGAAGACAGCTCAGCCACCTGTGGCACTTTTGGTACAGAGCTTGTCTCGAAAAATGGCAATACTGAGCAGGCTACTTGCCAAGGAATTGAATCCATGTCTATTCGCAAATTACTGTTCGAAAAAGAGTGAAGACTTAAGGTACTAGACGGGGCAACTATGTACGCCTATCGTACCCCAAACCACAATCTAGAAACAGACTACTTCCACCTGCAATTTTCGAAGTGTCAGTATTTCCAATGAACTTGTAACTAATAACTGTAATAGTTATGATTATAATACTGTATTTGTTAATGTAGGCTATTGCATTAGTGAAAAATGGCCAAGTCTCAACTTCATGCTTTACATAATAATAATAATACTAATAACATTACAATATAATACATAATAATACTAATAACATTACAATATAATACATAATGGTGATCTTAAGCCATGTTAGTGTAATATCATATTACTTGTTTTCTTAAATTTGCCTTGAAATCTCAAAAACCAAAATTCGGACCTAGATCGTCATTAGGTTGATATGGTGCAATAAGTGCTGGAATATTCTTGTAAATATCTATATTAGTAGTATAGGTTTGGGCTTTTGAGTCCCGCTTGACCTTAATACGTCCTTTCCTCAAACCGCAAGGTCGTTAGTTT
>JAOQGN010262735.1:0-10319 GCA_027564295.1 Himantozoum antarcticum | reverse complement strand
GAGTGATAACATCGGACTATCGGCTCTTCTTTATAATATGAGTTTCCCTCTCTGCTGATACTGGGAGGATGGTTTCTGCACTTGTACAGTCTGCAGGCCAGGACTGCTGGACAAGAGGAGAGGGTAAGAATACATCTACATAGCAATATAAAAGCATATAAAAACTTTCAATACAATTTTAGAATGATTAATAACATAATAATAATTATTATGAAAGTTACATTCCTTAGTACTTCATTTTCTTGGTAGGGGATGAAATCATAAGGCTTAACTGTTGGTATAACATTTGTATACCTCAGCTAGGAAGATTCTGTGTCAAGATCTGGTGGAGTCACAACCTTGCTTTGCTCTCAATTATATAGATTTGGAGACCAAGGTCAATGGTCTGCTAAATTATAAGTTGTCATGTTTTGCTCTCAGTTGGAGGGATGGGGATGGAGTGGTAGAATGGGAAATGCCCAATTATCAAAACGTCATGATATCCAGAAAAGTATTTCACCTAGATTCAATTTTTTTACGTGTTTATCTGGTTACACATATTATTAAAACTATATCAGTCAGATTGTATATTGGATTAAATTAATTTTTTTGGCTAATTGTAAGCACTTTGGCTTCTGAAAATGCATACATCCAGCTAAGTTATAATCACACGTGGGTGAAACCAAGCGAATATAGAGGGCGTGCACTGTCGGCCTGCGTCAGTTTGGCCATGTCAAATCAGCCAAAATATGTGCCCTGCATCGCACTTTTATCGCAAAGGTTGGGCGTTTGTATTCGCTCTGGCGGTTTACTTTGATAGGTCACGCCAAACCTGGAATGACCTTTCCTACGGGTATTCATTTTTTATTAAATTATTACATATTACCCTGTTTATTGAGGTCTTTACTGATTATATAATTCACAATGGATGTATTACTAATGAACTACATAATTACTATTATTGAAATCATTCACAATAATAATATTATACACATTACCATACACAATTATGAATTGTGTATAAATAATAATAATCACTTATTAATATTAGAACAATTATTAATTTATTTTAATCATTTGATTCTCCTGATCAGCATGTGATGTAAGTAATTCAATCTCTCACTTCAATTATTTCAATCACTCATTCAATTCATTACCCATGTCCGTCAATTTGTTTCATGCTGTTGCAAGCATTCTGAAATTAAATTCTGAAATTAAATTCTGTAACACGTTTGTTTGATGTACAGTCACTGCACCCAATAAGAGCATGCTTCCCTATGGATGTAAAATAGCCATCGCTTGCCAAGCATGGTCAATCTGTAGCGTCCATGTGTTTAATGAAGCGAGGCGAGCATCATGCTTCAGACTATCGCTCACCTTGATCATGGCTCGCATATGTTTACACCTTTACACTACAACAGCACAAACATACATTTTCAAAATGTCCTACTTTGAACTTTCAAAAAAGTCAGTGTTTGAAAATAACCTATTTTGTCCTCATTTGACCTTTAAACGGCGCTACATACCGATGATTTAGCCTGCCGGCGCTACATACCGATGATTTAGCCTGTTCTGGAAAGTACTTGTGCACAAACATTTTTCCCACTGCAAAGCCCATGAAGGATTTTGTGTAGTCTACACATTTCTTCCATCTAGGTGGATTACTGCTCACTCCATAGACAACCTGGTAACATGTACATAATAAGCTACTGTAAATTCATACGTCCATGACAAATGGAAAATACAAAGCATATATAATATATGTGATATTATGGCTATAGAGATCAAAGTAATCTGAAGTGAGACCGGAAACTGCTCAGTGAAGAACTGATTATCGTTTTTTTTTGGCTTGACTCTCGTCCTAAACAGACGTGCTGCAAAGACACTCTCTATCAACAGTGCATGTACGGCATACAGTTACATAGATATAAAGGTTAGTAGAGGTCAACCCACATCCTTCTACAATTATAGAGTACGTGTTGCAGTGCCTCTCCTGAGTTATCCCCTCTCTAGTCCACTCAGTTTCTTGTTACGCCTATCAGTTCAATGGGTGCGTGTTTGCTTGAACTCTGAAGGTAAAGGGTAGTTCATGAACGAAAATGGGTTTTTGTGGCCGTGTGTTTGTGGCCAAGTATTTGGGGCTGAGTGTTTGGGGCCCGAGTGTTTGGGGCAGAGTGTTAGCAGTCGAGTGCTTGGGGTAGAGTGTTTGGGGCCAAGTGTTTGGGGTCGAGTGATTGTGGCCGAGTGTATCAAAAACTATCACAGCGCCATGAAGTTTGAAGTAGGAACTGGGACAAATTTATTTTAGCGGATAATCCAATCGGTATGTTGCACATACCATCGCTGGAGACCAGAACACTCGGAAGCAGCTTTAAGTGTATAACAGACCAACTAACCTTCTCATATTTGACCTGGATATCCCTGAGCTCTTTGGGCAGATTAGAGATCCTATTGACTGTGAACCTCCAGAGGAAGTAGTTAGCCAGAGTTCTGCTGGGGGTTGTTTTCACCTTCTTGGCCATCTTGATAAGATATTCGGTACTGTGCACAACCAACGTTGTGTCATTTGTGAAAGTGTAATTCACTGGTTTAAATATTTCGTTAAAAAACCTCAACCATTCAAACTACAAAGTAAAAACAGCAATGCGAGTGAGTATACAATTATTATAATATCTTATATATTTACAGAGGTTGACACTGTCTGGCAATCCTTGACCTCTTAGCCTTAACCTCTTAGACTGGACCTTTTAGTTTTGACCTTTTAGTCTTGACCTTGACCACCTTATGTACAGTGGTGTAGTGACAAAATGTTTTTAGCATAGATTGTGGAAACTTGCAGCATAATATATATGGGTCGATGATAGGCCTGCTATGATTCACAAAAATTCAAACAATTTTTACGATTCAATTTTCCAGTGTTTCTGATTCTAAATGATTCGATTATTTGTGTGTCTGCAAATAAAAATATGTTTCTCGGTAACTGATCAGAAGCAGAAAACCAAAACATATTCAGTTATTATTTATAATTTAGCTTGAATGTAACTTTGGATAACATTATTTTACTCCTTAAATTAAAATTGTAGATTATATGGTAGTTTGCTTGTTACTACTTGAGGTGCACTATAAATCAGTAACTATTTTGATTTTCTACTATGCTATTTTCTATTAGATTTCCAATGTGACGACATGATTCTCGACTCAATGAATCGTTGCAGCCCTAGTTGACGAGAAGATTTAGTTTGCAAGAAACTCAAGCTATGCTCTCTATTCCTACCTTGAAGCTAATTCAACAACTATAAATGTTGATTTGGCCTAGATGGCATCTAGGCAGTTTGGTGTTCACAGATTTTAGCCTAGACTCAGTATAGGGCAGTCTAGACAGCACTACACTGCTTATGGACTCAGTATAGGGCAGTCTAGGCAGCACTACACTGCTTATGTAACAAGCGAGTAACACGAAAACCCATGCGTTCAAAATCAGAACAACAACAATAAAACAAGCAAACAAAAATTAGCAAATTCGTAAACAATTTTTAGCTATTTTGGTATTGTATTTTTCTAACACTTCTTGTCTGAGAATGTTGACAATAAACCTATTCACACGGCAGGTTCCGAACCAGTTTATGAGAAATCCAACGAATAAAATAATGAATATTATTATTTTGAATATTATTTTCATAAAATGGTTCGAGAATTACGCATCATGAAAAGGTGTTTTTGGGAAAATCCCAAGAAAATAAAACTTAATAAATATTTAATATTGCCCAAATCAGAATAGAAACAGAACCAAATAAGGGAGAAAATAATAATGGGAAAAATATAAAATATATATATTTGCGCAATTCTATATTGACTCTATTACCGACGCGATAACCACTGATAGTTGATCATACCAGTGTGGGGGAATTATTTGTCATGTACCTTCTGGTGTATTATTACTTGTCCATTATGCCTGTATAACAACCAGAAGGAATTCGGGCTTGGTCACTTCCTTGGTAGCGCTATTGACCGGATGCGATACAACCAGAGTTCAAACCCCACGCCGTGAGTATCTAGACAGACGGTAGGAAGTCTGGCATAGTCCCGAACCTACTTGGTCGGCCAGAACAAACTAGACCCTGACCAGAATGCTATCTGGTATCAGAGACCCCACAAACAGAGCTCTGCTAGTTCAACCAGAGCTCTTCTAGCTCTAACAGAGCTCTCATAGCTCTAACAGAGCTCTCCTAGCTCAACCAGAGCTCTCCTAGCTCTAACAGAGCTCTCCTACCTCTAACAGAGCTCTCCTAGCTCAACAAGAGCTCTCCTAACTGTAACAGAGCTCTCTTACTTCAACCAGAGCTCTCCTAGTTCTAACAGAGCTGTCCTAGCTAACCAGTGCTCTCCTAGCTCAAACATAGCTCTCCTAGCTCTAACAGAGCTCTCCTAGCTCTAACAGAGCTCTCTTAGCTTTAACAGAGCCCTCCTAGTTCTGACAGAGCTCTCCTAGTTCTAACAGAGATCTCCTAGCTCTAACAGAGCTCTCATAACTCTAACAGAGCTCTCCTAGCTCAACCAGAGCTCTCCTAGTTCTAACGGACTGAACCAGAATGTTATCTAATCAGTGACTAGTTTCAGGTGCCGCGCACAGCTATTACGCCCCTGCTCGCCACTATGGCATCTAAACTGGATATACTGCTGTTGCTATGCATAACACAAGCAAATACATGAATGACTGATTGCTACTCACCAAATGTGCTATTGTAAAATAAATAGCTGCTGATTGGCTAATGATAAAATACAATGATATATGAACTGCTATTTAGTATTCCAACGAATAAAAGTATATGAGGTGAGGCAACCGACTATAATATGACTGGAGTATAATGAATGTTAGCTATGTAATATATTTTTCCCACATACTCCTCTCCATAAAGAGATTCAATATTCGCTCCTACGTATCTCCTATCACTGGTTTACTTGTCAATTCACTGGGAAAAATGATTAATTATGAGTTATGAATAAGGTAGTGTCCAGGGAGACTTCTATTGAGAATAATATAATAATCCAAGGAATTAGCGATTAATAATCCGGTAGAAGTAATATTTGGAAATTGCGGGATTGATTTTTCATACCACTGACTTCAGTCAGCCTAAGTAAAGCAAGCTCCGTGGCCCTCTAGAAGCTGTATGGTTCTTCTTGAGCATTGCTGAAGTGGTTGTTCTGGAGTTACAGCTGAATGTCCTCTGGGTTAAGTTGTGCTAGTTGGTACAGATTTGGGCAGAATTTCCTTTTCCCTTTGTTGTTCACCTGAAGCTGGCTTGTTGGTACTGCTCTTGCTATCTTCTAATATTGGAGAAGAGTTTCTTTTCCTAGCTCTTTTCATGTTAGGCTATCTTAACAGCTCCAACAAGGTGGGTGCCCTTCCTATATCAGTGGTTATTCCTGGCCAGTACCAATTTAGTCTAATTATTTCTGCATTGTGACGAGTGTCTGAGTGAGTTAGCGAGTGAATCTTGCAGATGAGTGCTTGTCTGGCTCCTTTAGGACGATTGGTACACCATCTGGTCTGGTTGTTATGAACAGTCTGGATAACTAGAACTCCATCTTCTCTGATTTTCATTATGTCTAATTGCTGGTACACATCGTGGAACTGTCTACTCTGTAACTTCAGTTTTGGTTCACTCATTTTCTGTTTTCTGACACCCCCTGGTAGATCTTAGCTAAGTCAATCCATGCTTGCATTTGAAGATTGACTCACTCATTTGTAACAGTATCTACCCTCTGGAGTTGTTGTGGTACCAGATTATCAGTACTCGCAACCCTATTTTTGGTTGCCTTCCTGTGTGAGTTTCTGGTCTTAATGACAGTTTTAGGAGACGACAGTCCAGCATGACTGCTGAAAAACCCATTCCATAAGGATGTCTTCCAATCTGTCAGCCTCCAGTTGAGAGATGAACAGATAAAACTTAACATAGTTATTATGTGCAGTAACATTAGAGTCCAGCGAGATACCTGGTTTACTATTTGCAGCATTTGAATTTCATCTTTACTAGGTTTCTTGGCCATTTCTACTTGGTGTAAACTGGATACCACCAACAATGATGGATGCTCCAGCCCTACAACTCCAATACCATCTATCTTGGTGACTGATCTGCAGGTTACCACTACCTCTGTTTCTGCTGCCACAGTGAGTGTGTCCATCACCAGGATCTTAGTAGTAACTAGCTGTTCCCACCTGTCGGTGCAAGTCAATCAGTGTCCATCTATCTCTAGCTTAGACTCTGAGAACAGTGTCTTACACTGGTGTTCAGTCAGAAATGGCATTCTCAGTATAGCATGCCGGCAACAGAAATTCACTCTGAAATGAACATCTCGGAGTCTTCCCTTGCAGTGATATCTGGCCCGCAAATGTCATAGAAGTTCATTCAGCTAATATGGCAGATGAATCAAGTGGACGGAGTTTCAACTTAACATCAGATCAGAGCCTGTCAAAGACATGGCGTGACAGGATATTGGTTGTACAACCAGTGTCCAACAAAAATTGAATACTCATTCCCTCTACTTTACCAGGTATAAGGTAACTGATCTGGTATGGTTGATCCCAGTTTGTAGTAGTGAGTACCGAGTTGTCCCTGCTGTCTGGTGTCTGACCCGACATGGACTGTGCTCTCCAAGGTTCCAAACTTTGTGACGATTGTGTCAGTGACATTGGTTCCGGAACTGATCCCTTCTCTCCAGAGTTAACTTCGGGTGGTAATACTGTGAGTCCACCCAACATCTCTGCTGCACTGTCTTCCATTGACCCGATAGTCTCAGATCCTTCCTTGGAGTTAGTAATTGGGTTAGAAGTCAGTAGACTGTGTTGGCTAGATTTCTGCTCAATGCACCTCTGGTGGGGCCAAGCATGTTCTGCTCTGACGTCACCAGTACACTGACCAGATTCTCCATCGACCAAAGAGTTTGGGGATCTTCCTGTCTGGTCTGTTTTCTCCAAGTTCAGTTGACATGTATCCTCTTCATCATTAGTCGGGTTAGCTGACCTCACACCTTCTGGTGTGTCTCAGCTCTCTCAACTGGATCTTCAGTCCCAGCATCCAACAACGTTCACAAATGTCTTCCCATCTTCGTCGACTCTTTAGCCAGCGTCTCCACTGGTCACTGCCTGAATCCAGAATCTAGAGTTGAGCCATCGCTGCGAGATACACTATCAACTCCGATTACCTTTTTTGGTCCCTTGAGTTTACATGTCGGCTCCTCCTTGACGTTGTCTTTTCTAGTTCCTCAGGAGGTGTCTAATTCTGATTGTTTTGTGGGCCTTCTATGTTTTCCTGCTGCATCTCTTTCACAGCTTTCTTCCTGCAATCCTTCCTATAGTGATTGCCACGACAGTTGCAACATTTCAAGTCAGATGTAATCGGTCTGCTTGGAGTAACACTCTAACGCTGTTGCATCAGCTTCCCTATATCTTCCGAGTTAGCTTTAACTACTGCTAACAGCTCCGTAAGGATGTCACTCTGAACAGAATAGTATGTTCCTTCCTATTTCTCTACAGCATTTAAGCTCTGTCCACCATAATTTCCTACTTGTATAAGTTCTTCTGATGTTCTAATAGCGGCTTCTATATTGACTGGCAGCATTGCCAGTAAATGTCTCTGGAGAGCTCTGTTTTCCATTCCTCTTCCAAAGTAGTCTAGAGCTTGTTCAGCTCTATTGACTACGGGTAACTCAGCATATGCAATACTGACTAACCTCTCTACCTGGGCTCCAAATACATGCCAGCTCTGCTCATTGTCCTTGATCAGATATTTCAGTTTATCTCGAGCTTGTCTTCCCATGATCCCAAATCTTAGCCTTAAAGCTGCCGTGACACCATCCACAGTATCTCCATCTACACAGTCAGATGCTTTGCCTACCAGTGCACGTCTGAATTGTAATACTGATGTTTGGGCGTTCCACTGACTTGCATGTGAAACATCTCGGAATTGTCTTTTGAACAATTCGACATCCTGAGTGCCATCAAATTCGGGGGATTTGAATCTCCGTTCGGTTCTATCCACAAGTATACTTCCTAGCAGGTCTGCTAGTCTTGCCATGCCATCATCTGCAGCCGGTCTTCATCTGCCTTACTGAGCCATCTGGTCACTCTTAGTTCAGATCTACCAGTTCCTCTGGATACTTTCTGGTATTCTGAACCTTCCAAGTTTGTTCAGAGTGCCAGAACTTCCTATAGCTGCCTATATCTCCTCTGGTATCCCACTGCTGCCACCAATGTGGGGAATTATTTGTCATGCGCCTTCTGGTATATTATTACTTGGCCATCATGCCTGCATAACCACCAGAAGGGATTCGGGTTGCGTCACTTCCTTGGTAGCGTTATTGACCAGTACCCGAAACAACCAGAGTCTACACCCCACGCCGTGGGTATCTAGACAGACGGTAGTAAGTCTGGCATAGACCCGAGCCCACTAGACCGACTAGAACAACTTAGAACGTGACCAGAATACTATCTGGTATCAGAGGCCCCACAATCAGAGCTCTCCTAGCTCAAGCAGAGCTCTCTTAGCTCTAACAGACCCGAGCCAGAATGTTATCTAATCAGTGAATTGCTTCGGGTGCATTGCATTGCTAATTACCTAACTAGTTAATAAGCTAGTGCTTATCTTCCAGATGATCTATGAATTCGGGTGGTATATCAATTATCACTTCGGGTGTAGATATATATCAGGTTTATTATAATTACAATATGATTACTGATTACTAATACATGACGCTTGATTGCTGACAGCTAATATAGAAAATGTGACTCGCCACCAGAGGCGTAATATCCTATCTCGCACAGTCGCATTGCGAGAGTCAAATCTGGCGATGGTTGGCTTGGAAGGTGCAAAGTGCTAGAGTTGTGCCCAAGTTTAAATTTAATACTACACATTCGACAAACTTTATTTGTATCGAAAGCGATTGTTTGTTGACTGAATTGAAACTGTTTTAAATAGGGGATTCCCATAAAGTTCATGTAACTACAACATGAGTTTATTATAAATGCTGTAGTAGAGATCATTGGGAGACCATAGCCTGTAGTTATTAAGACGGTCACAGAATTTATTTATTGGAAGCAAAACTGACTAAAGATTTCTATTTTTGACCAAGTTACATAAATGCATGTCATTTATCTATGGAAAAACAGTTGATTATTTATTATTTATTATTTATAAAATGTTTACCTTTAACAATCTTACATATTACGATACCTTTATTTTTAGTAGTTTTATCCTAAGTAGTGCTCAAATGAGGCATTGAAAATGTGATCTTCATCTCATTGTAAAGTCTAGTTGTAAAAGGCTGCCACGCCATTATGTGCAAAGTCCATTTCAAGCCTGTGATCTTTGTCTCACCATTTGACGTCTCGCCATTTGACGTCTCGCCATTTGACGTCTCACCATGTGACGTCTCGCCATTTGACCTCTCGCCATTTGACGTCTCGCCAATTGACGTCTCGCCATTTGTCGTCTCGCCATTTGACGTCTCGCCATTTGATGTCTCTCCATGTGATCTTCGTCTCACCGGTTTTAAAAGGATGCCATTTGCTGGTATAAGAATGCATGTCTCGTAAAATCTTAGAACACAGACTAGTAAAAGTAAACTAAGTGAAGAACTTAGAGTAGTTCACAAAGTACTCAAAAAGTTTATTGAAGTACTTTGTGAACTTGCCCTACACCATTAATTGAAAGACTTTGGCACCCAAACTCAAATTCCCATAGACCACATACAAAAACATTGGTATGCTCCACACTGGGGATAGGATATGTCATTGTTGGGAGTTGTCATATATTTATCTAGTAATAGTAAACACTGTCATTAAGCTATCGTAAACAATCACAGAACATCAAATTGTCAAGTTTATCAGTTAGGTGGGGATGCTAGGATTGTCTTCTCTCCATCATTAACCTCTTCATCAAGAGCACTCAAGACCATTGGGTAGGCAACCCTAAATATAATAATTGGTATACTTATACATGTATAATAATTATCAGCTATCCAAACTGAAAATGACTCTCTAAATATAACTACTAAATGCAAGATTTTATAAAATATCATGCAGTATTTCTATTAGATACCTGGCTGTCTAAATAAATTATGGTTAACCTTTGGTATCATGATAGCGAAAATATATTGCGGTTTGTGCTTGATTCATTTGATTGTCAATTGATATGCAAACCAGGGTGTATATAAGGCCTATTTAAGGGTCTTAACCCTTTGCCTGCCGTCGGCGCGTTTTGGCACCATCATATTATTACACTAACCTGCCGTAGGCGCGTTTTGGCACCAAAGCGCACGTGCACAGAAAACCGCTTTAAACG
>JAOQGN010262624.1:0-10319 GCA_027564295.1 Himantozoum antarcticum | reverse complement strand
AGGTTTGAATGGGCAACTCTTATCTGGCAATTCGTTAATGATAGTGTATTGAATGTTCACATCTGAAGCCTGTAGCTACGATAACCAATTTACATTTGCCAGATCTGTGAATAACGCTATTTTGTTCTGAGCAGTTGTCTTCCTACGTTGCATAGTTGCATAGTTAGTTGATCTGAGCTGTTTAATACCTTGTAATAATATGCAGCAATGGTCATTTCTAGATAAAGGAGATAATTTGATGGCTTGATGGCTAGTGTGTAACATCAGTAAACATATCATCTAATTTAGTTGCTTCTCTGGTAAAGAAATCAACTTTGCTGTGCAGGCCCAACTGTTGGCATGTGCCGTTGAGATTTAGCCTATTGAGATCTCCTGTTAATTACTAATTGATGACCTTTGTATTTGTCTGACAGCTGAAGACAGCAGATAATAAATATATAATCAATAGCATTATCTGTGTTATTATCTGATGGGTTGTATATCCAGGCATAAATAATTTTCAATTTTGGTGAGATGGATACTTTCACCCAGAGTGTGGAAAGCTTAGATGAAGTGTTGGCTGATATTACTTCAGCATGGAGAGACGACTCCATGAATATGGCAACACTACTACCTATACGGTCTTTTCGATTAGAGAAGTGTCCTGCATAACCAGTTAATTGAGTGTATGGTTGCTTAGGTTCGTCTATCCGGGTCTAAGTGATGCCTATAATGCCGACATTAAGTGTTGTAGTGTAGGTTCGTAATTAATCTAGTTTGGTGGCGTTTAATGATCTAGCATTGGTGTAAAATAGATTGGTAATTATTATTGTAATTGTAATTGTATTGTAATTATTATTATATTGAACTGACTGTGTACCCCCAGAATTTTACTACAACGTTGATTTATGCTTTTGAAGTACTTAAAATATTTTTCCAATATCAAATATAGGTTGTATCAACTGCTTCTTTGCACTTATAATTTACAGTGCCGCTGACAAGCCCTCCACCAAGTCAGCATTTGACCTAAGAGCTGCCTTTGACATGGCTGATGCCAATATGGATGGCACTATTCAGAAGGCAGAGTATGACGGTCTTTACGCAAAGTTTGACACCAATGGTGAGTTGGAAATTAGAGAAGGTTATTGGATAATGAATTGCAATACTATATTTGTTAATGTAGACTGAAGTTTGTTAGATAACCCAAGCAGAGTCAGCATCCCATTTGAGTCCTCAACTATATATACACAAGTTACGTAGTCTATCGAAAATCAACAAGCACCTCGAATATTTACGTAAACAGCGACAATATTGCGCAGTCATTTGAGTTGAGCAGTTTCAATGTCAAATGAAATATCTAAATATATTATTTATGTAAATGTGAAAGTAAGCTATATCTCCTAAACATCAGCTCCAAACACAGCAGGTCAGCAGGTCAGCTTATTATACTGCAGTCATACTTATAGACATGACATCCGGGTGTTATAACCTCGGTATGGCTACCCAAGAACGAGATTTAGTCACCCTCCATCCAGCTATGTAAATTTTGTGCATGTATCGGTAAAAATTAAAATATAATACAAATACATCTATTAAGTATTAACTTTAGAGACCTGTCAATTATATTATGTATGGCTGCCTAATATCAGAGATAGCCTGGCTAGCCAAACCAATGTGTTGGGGTGTTGTTGTCAGGGTGTATATCGGTGCTGGGATCAACACCCCAACACTCTCCGCCGAATAGTGGGCACATAGCGCCCAATGCAGCAGGCGTGGTTGCCTGGCTGGCCTGGCTATAGCAGGGAATGCTTTACAATATTGTGTTGAAACTTTGCTTGGAACTGTAGCCTATAGTTTGCCACAGAGGCCTGGTGTAGCTATGTGGCAGCCTATACTACAAACAGAGGAAATCGACAGAATGAAACCATCGGCAACTTGATCACTGTCTATAATTAATTTTGTATTCCAACCCTATTACAGTTTGAAGCTGGTAAGAGTCGGTTTTATTGTGAATTGCTGCTGTCACTTAATAAAAATGTTAGGCGCTGTGCCACAATGGGCTTCGGTTCCAGTTTCAGCTTACGAGTGTTCCTATTTTCTATTGAGTTGTGTTTCATGGTTATGTAGGCAAATGAAATATCATTAGTGGGTGAAGAAGATTATATTTTATACAATTATTTAATTTAATTGTTTAGAAAATAGTTACTAATAATTTGCCCCTAATTGTGAATCAGGGGCGTATTTAATGTTGAAGTCAACACTTAGCAAATTAAAGATTGCCCCGCACAGGGGAAATTTTTATTATTAGTGGTTTAGAGGAAATTTTATGGAGTTGAAAAATATCTTACGCGGTTGAAAGAATTTGTTAGGGGGTTGACTTTTGATATTTTTTGATGAAAATTAGACTAAAGAGAATATTAAAATTGTTTTTAAATTTCTTTAGCCCCAGATTCAACCTCCTAACATTAGAGTGTTAAGGGGAGTTAAAAATGCCCCTGGTGTGTGTCTCAAACTATGTGTAGGTATGTATATACAATATTGTTTTACAGGCGATGGCCTGGTCAACACCACTGAATTTATCACGAGTTTCACAAAGACTGGTATGTCTGTTAAGGGCTCACTGTACATCTTCTTCCGAATGGACGACAACTCTGATAATAACTTAAACTCCACAGAAGTTGAAGACAGCTTCAAAACCTTTGACCAAGATAGTGAGTCTTAGCCTCAGTTTTTATGCCTTGAAGCAATTATTCTGATAGCAATTGTAGCTTCATGGGCAACAGGATAATTCTTGGTTTGGTTTAGTAGAAGTCAAATGCTATTGAGCTTATTGTAAAGCATTTATCAAGCAAATTAACTGGCTCTATTTATTTAATTACCTTACATGCTGGATAGTATTTTTTCTAATGTCAAAAATATTAATTGTTGTAAAAATTCAATATTGGGTCAAAATAGTCACCCAATACTGACTGTAGATTTGGTACTTTGGTACCAAATTTCATGCTCACAATGTTGTTCAAATCCACTAGCAACTCCTCTTTACATATTGTCATTGAGATTGAGTATTAACTGAGTTGAAACGGAGCATAATCATGTAGCTGCCTAAATTTCATGCTGAATAACCATCTACATTTATTATGATAATGCTAATGGCAAAGAAATTACAGTGAAAACTACTGTGTTTGGTAGTTATTGTTTTGTATTTTGTATTATAATTACTCTATCAATAACATGTCGTCAAAGTGATAGATTACATGAATAATATAAAAAAAGAAGCTATAATTGTTCAGTTAATCAAAGATTTGCAATAAAAATGCTTGGCTAAATGAAAAGTTTAGATTGGCATGAGAAATTTAAATTTCGCCCACTGTACCTTCTTGATGACCTTCGCCCAGTATTTCGAAAGGTTTGTAAAATCAAACTTGATAGCTGTTTATAAGATATGTAAATGTAGATACTGATAAACTGTTTCACAGGACATGTATACCTTGTAGGTGCCATAGATAAGTTTGTAGAGAAATGAAGATAACGTCAATGCGATATCGGGTACACTTTGTGAGGCAATCTATTCACATTTCATGATATAATTGTAACACTACATTTCCTTTTCCGAAACATATTTACTGCAAACTTCTGATTTTCTCACAATGTAAATGGCCAGATATTGCGCATCCACATCCCATTTGATGGGCGATTTTGTAAGGATGGATCTCATATGTATTTTACTTGTGATTTTGTTATGAATCGTCATCCACTTCGTACATTTGAAATAATATACATTGCATGTATATATATATATAAACATTAAACAAAACAACATCATACATTTAAAATAATTAAAATAGCAAATGAATGTGCAAAATCAAATGACACTTTGATTTATTTGTAAAGCACATAACAAAATATAGTTTATTGTAGAGGATGACCAAGTTTCACTTGCTGAGTACTCCGGTGTGATGAGTGGGTTACTTAGTGAGCTTGCTATTGCTGCTGCCAGCGGAGCCAAGCTAGACGTACTAGTCCAGGCTGCTGATGCTGACAAAGATGGTCAACTCACAGAAGATGAAATGAAGAGCATTCTTGCCGGTGCTGATACCGATGGTAATAAGAACATACTTATTTAATGTTAGAGCTAAACTCCGTTGGTTGACTCACAAGTGAGACATTATGGCCAAAGCCAAGGCCGCCGGGTACGACACCCAATCTCCTCTCTGTTCAGGGTCGAAGCACACCCTGGAATTTTCAGATTCAAAGCTTTGCCCAGAGGCCGTTAGCATTGATAGCATGGCATCTACATCTGCCACATTTGTGTTGACTGTCTTTACAAACCAAGTGGTGTGGCACACATGGAAATAAAACCCGGCTCACCTGTGTTATGTCCGTCTCCTCATCCCATTGAGCAATCACTACTACTTTATGCGACTGTTGTCATCTCTCTTTGTACTCAACTACGCGCTCAAGCTCATAATTGGAGCAGGCTGATAGCCTTGTAGTGTCTGGGTACATTAGTACAATTAGTCTAGAGTTTAGTATACCACACCACAGATGTTAGTATTACGCTGGATTAGTGAAAGAGGAAACTAGTTAATTTGTTATCTTTAATTTAATTTAATAGCTTCATTTAATTAATTTTTTAATTTAAGGTAGCTTATCACAGCAAAAACCTCCCAGTTGTCGGTGAGACTCGAACCCAGATCTGTGTAGACAACTTGCGTCATTGCTACAAGCACTACCATTGTGCCACCGTCACCTTGATGTTACATTGCATTATTTGTAGGTGATTTGTTGATGCTACATTACACTTCTAGGTGATATGTTGATGTTGCATTACACTTCTAGGTGATATGTTGATGTTGCATTACACTTCTAGCTGATATGTTGATGTTACATTACACTTGTAGGTGACATGTTGATGTTACATTACACTTGTAGGTGACATGTTGATGTTACATTACACTTGTAGGTGATATGTTGATGTTACATTACACTTGTAGGTGATATGTTGATGTTACATTACACTTGTAGGTGACATGTTGATTACCGAGGATGAGTTCAAGCTATTCTGGATGGCACAGACTGGTGAAAATGAAGACAGAACTATTAGACTATTCAACATCTTTGATGGTAATAAGAATGGAAAGATTGGTGAAGATGCAGAATTCAAGGCCATGTACACAGACTTTGATTACGGCAGTAAGCAAATAATTATTACATTGTAATTAGCCTGTCCTTGAGAAGTCTGAATTAAACGTTTAATTGAAGAGGAGTTGTCTACTACCTGGTAGCAGACAACTCCTTATTTGTCAGCTTCCGCATTGCAGGAATCTTACCAGGAGAGGTGTGGTTTGAATTAAGCTACCCGCCTACCATCATGGTCTTACTACCCTACTGGAAGACATTTTTAGCGGAATTAATTTTGGCGAATCACCAGCACAAAGCTGAATTAGCGGACTTTAGTTTTATCTAATTATGAACTAGTGACATTTAAAATCACAAAAGTGTTGTTTTTATAACCATTTATAACAATTTATAGTGTTGTTGTATAAAACCTTCAAATTTGATTACTAAAATTCTAAAATCTTTGAAGGAAATAAATATTAGAATTAATTTTTGGTGAGTTTTCTATTAGCGAAATTAGCTAAAATTAATTCCAACCCAAAATTTCTTCCAGCAGGGTATAAATAAATATAACTCTATATAACTCGTATAGTAAGAGTATTATATTAAGTCTATGGCTACCCCAGTTATATATTGGTTTAACTTTAATACCACATTCGTCTGTCTGTCTGTTCAATATACTTCCTTCTCATAATGACACTGTTCCTCTTAACTTAATTTCATGTACATGTATATGCATTAAAATAATTATAGCAATGCATGTATTGTTATTGTGTTTTTGTAGGGGTAATCCTTAAAATACATTTGGCTCTCAGCAGAGTAGACTGTTAAATTTGTTAAATTAAATAATCTGTGTAAGTGGACAAAACTGCTTCGAAAAAAGTTTTAAATGTAGCATAATAGAACTTCATCCAATCTATGATTTCATATCAAGCACATTTTTCAATAAATTTGATATCCAGATTGTACATATCACTTAATAATGCAATTTTTCAACTTATTCCAGTAATGTAGTGCAATTATTCCAGTAATGTAGTGCAATTATTCCAGTAATGTAGTGTAATTATTCCAGTAATGTAGTGCAATTATTCCAGTAATGTAGTGCAATTATTCCAGTAATGTATAGTGTAATTATTCCAGTAATGTAGTGCAATTATTCCAGTAATGTAGTGTAATTATTCCAGTAATGTAGTGTAATTATTCCAGTAATGTAGTGCACTTATTCCAGTAATGTAGTGCAATTATTCCAGTAATGTAGTGCAATTATTCCAGTAATGTAGTGCAATTAAATCTATGCAAGGTCCCCGCAACCAAAATGTTCTAAACTGTCACAATATAGAGATGAAAAGTTTATTTGGATGTTCAACTCAAGGTTGAAATTTGTACTGAAATGTACAATGAGATATTACTCTGGGTACCCTGATTACAGGTTGCTGCATGGATTGTTCCACTTGCATATGCATATGATGGACTAGGCACCTCTGTTAGTTGCATATGCAGATGATGGATTAGGCAACTCTGTTAGTTGCATATGCAGATGATGGATTAGGCAACTCTGTTAGTTGCATATGCAGATGATGGATTAGGCACCTATGTTAGTTGCATATGCTTATGATGGACTAGGCACCTCTGTTAGTTGCATATGCATATGATGGACTAGGCACCTCTGTTAGTTGCATATGCATATGATGGACTAGGCACCTCTGTTAGTTGCATATGCAGATGATGGACTAGGCACCTCTGTTAGTTGCATATGCATATGATGGACTAGGCACCTCCATTAGTTGCAAACATTACAGTATATTGATAAAATATCCTTATACATGTAGGCTTCAATTATTATTACATTTTATTGTTGGTGCATTTTGTTGAATATTTTGTTGAATATTTTGTTGAATATTTTGTTGAATATTTTGTTATTATTACATTTGTTGAGCATAGTATTATTGTTATTATTACATTTGTTGAGCATAGTATTATTGTTACGTTTTAGAGAGCGGTATGGTGTCCGTAGAAGAGTTTGAGAATTCTATGCTCTTTGTAAGTAGATCACTAGAACATGATTGTGCTGTATAAAATAGCTTTGGCCAGCTTTACAACTGTAAATATTTCAACCGTAAGCGTTTTATAATTTCTTCTGAACTAAAGTTCACAAATTGAAATTGCATGTTTGATATACATGTAAATATCTGTGTATAATTTTATTTTGGAGTGGTTTTAAAATTGGCATATTGTTTTGCGCTTTCGTCCATAGACTTATTATGTACTAATTATCTGATTATAATAATACAATATAATTATGTAAATAATGATGTAATTACATAATAATAATATAAGGGTATATAATAATGTCTATAATAATGTTCTAATAATAATGCTAATATTCTAATAATAAAGTTCTAATTCTGATAATAATTCTAATAATGTTATATTATATTATGTTATACATTGTATATGTTATATATGTTATGTCTATAATAATGTTCACGTGTCATGGGTTGGGTGGGTAAATTTGACCTCCAACTATGATCAATCTATAATTAACTGCTGTTAAATCACTCCATAATATTCAGCTTCTCATTGAATCTAACCCATTAATACATATGGGCCCAGTCAAAGAATGGGTGGCCATATGTATTCCCTCACCATTTGTGGGTCATATGTTGAGCTATGTCTAGCTACTGTTCAACTGCTCAATCATCTTATGGCTACCTTTAGCTGTTTGCCAAAATCATGAAAGAGGTCAGGATGAGTTCAATGGGATCAATGACCAAGACAGTGGACTACCGCAAGAGCTTTGACAGGCATGACAACAACTCTGATGGCATGATTGTGATGAGCGAGTTTGTCGCAGTCTACATGAAGTTTGATGATGATAGTGAGTATCATTGTAACTTTGAAAGATGGTGTGAAATAATTATTATATTAATACTTTAATTAATCAAAATATTAATAATAATTAGGGCTGCAGTAAGCGAGGAAAATCCCGAGCCGGTCCAGCTCGGGTACTTTTAAGGGGTTTTGTCGGGGTGGGTCAGGTGACCCCCTTGCCAATATGATGATGCGAATTGGTAGAGTTTGTCTTCATGCATGTAAGACAGACTCTACCAATTTACATGCATGACATACATAATTCTTCTAAGATATAATATTAGTGATTTCGTTAATTATAATATTTGCCTTTTTACATATATAATTATAATTATTAATTTGTTAAATTCATTTACATTAATTAATTAAGTTATAATTATATCATCGGGCTAATAAATCTGTTAATCACTAACAAGTACGAGGTTTACGTTGCAACTAACATATGCAACAATAATTATATTTGACCCTAAATACTACCAATCAATGATCCTGTACTGTCGAGTCGACCTAATCGGACACCACTGCAGCCCTAATAAGAATATTACTATTAAGATCATATTATACTGAATATCAACATGTGCCTTACGCTTCACTGGAATGCACCTGTCTCATAGGATAATTTGAAAGATGGTGTAAAATTATTACTATTGTTATTAACTGGTTGCAAGAAGGCGGCACCACTAGAAGGCAGTACCACTAGCCAACAATGACCACTGCGCTATAGCAATAACCAGTGCCACATATAAACTGATCAGATATGCCAGCCACACAAGACGAATGGTCACTCCTAATGCTAAAGCTATGATAACTACTGACCTAGGCAAGAGAGAATTGGAGTAATGTTCTATCTGCTACCAATCTTGATAATAAAGTTCAGCTGTTTCACCAGACAGTTAATGATATCTACAATAAACATTGTCCAATACGTAAAATGCGGGTACCCCAAAATCAAACATTTTTAGGAATGGAACTGACTATAAAATTAAGACGAGCTGAGAATCGCGCTTATGAGAATGGGGACCCCTCATGGAAATTCTTCTCCAAGCTGCTAACAAAAAAGCTGAAAGAAAACAGAAGGTAATACTGCAAAAGTAATCTGAATTCAATCTATTGGAATAGTGGATCATGGTGGAAAAATCTTAAGAAGCTCAGCGATACTCAGGTCAATACAACATCTGAAAATAGAATGTATATCGCCGAAAAATTGATAAATCGGGACGAGTTCGTTGAACATCAAAATGACTATTACCTAAGCTTGGGAAAAGATGCTGAAATCTCTGTACCTTTAATACCACCTACAGCTACACAACTATCAGAAATCAGTTTAGGATTGGTGAAGCAAAAGCTTAGAAAACTCAATACAAGGAAAGATACTCATCTGAATGATTTCCCACCGTGGATCAGTAAGAACAATACTGAAGACATTTGTATACCACTCACTGACATAATCAACACCATTATGACAACGGAGACATACCCTAAGCTATGGAATACCACTGATATCTGTCCTTTTGAGAAAATAGCCACTGCCAGTGAACACAAGCACTTCCGACCTGTATCCCTGACATGGCATTGTGGCAGACATATTGAATAAAGCTAACATTGGAAAATAATTAGTTTGGCTATACATTCAAGGTAGAGACCACCGATGCTTTGGTAATGGCCATTAACACCTGGGCCAAATCCTTAGATAATAAGAACACTTTAGCTGTCCAGGCACTGTTTATGGATTTCTCCAAAGCATTCGACCTACTGCGACCTGATATGTTTGTTGATAAACTGCAACAACTCAACATCCAGTCTGCTATCACACGACTATCGGATAGCTTTATGACCGAACGGCAGCAACGCGTCATTAACAGACAGACTAAAAGTGTGTCAGCCTTGAGACCGGTCAATATTGGTGTTCCACAAGGTACGATATGTGGACCTGTCTTCTGGAATGTATTTATCAACGATCTACAACCTACTCCTATGACAGTTAAATACGCGATGATGTAAGTTGCAACTCCGTACTTAGTAAGAACAACTCCTCGTACCAGGAACCGATGCAAAGACTGTGCAAGTTTTAGATGAAAATTATTCTACTCAAAATATAGCTAACCACTCAGAACAATGGTGCATTAACAGCCACATGATACTGAATGAGCTGAAGACTAAGACCATGAACATCAGTCTACGAGACAGCATCATCATTGAAAATGAAACCGTCACCATCAAAGACAGTACCATTGAAACTGTAAAGTCATTCAAAGTGCTAGGAGCAAATGTCGCTCAACACCTCACTTTCAAAGATCACATAGCCACCCAATGTCAGAAAGCTAAGCGTCAAGCTTATGCTCTTTTATTGC
>JAOQGN010262513.1:0-10320 GCA_027564295.1 Himantozoum antarcticum | reverse complement strand
TATTGCTGTAGTACGATGTGGCTGTACCTCAGCATTGACCTCTATTATTATTGCTGTAGTACGATGTGGCTGTACCTCAGCATTGACCTGTATTATTATTGCTGTAGTACGATGTGGCTGTACCTCAACATTGACCTGTATTATTATTGCTGTAGTACGATGTGGCTGTACCTCAGCATTGACCTCTATTATTATTGCTGTAGTACGATGTGGCTGTACCTTAGCATTGACCTGTATTATTATTGCTGTAGTACGATGTGGTTGTACCTCAGCATTGACCTGTATTATTATTGCTGTAGTACGATGTGGTTGGCCACTCAGGAGAAGATTACAATATAGACTTGTCATCCGCCAAGGAACCGCCTAAGAATAACAAGCAGAGGTTGCAAGTATTGCAGACTATGCACGCCCACTCTCAGTTCTGCCTGAGTGGAGATTTCACTCTAAAAGCCACTAGACACGCTATCAACGAGGTAGGATTACTCGAGCTCTAAATAGTGCAGTACTGGCTTCTTACAAGTGTTCCCCAACTCAGCTATTTGTACGTATCCCAAACAGTGGTCAATAAAGAAACTTAGGCAACAATGTCACTCAACTATTCATATAGAGTTATCTCCCCAATAGAATTGAGAGATGCTCGATGCAACCACTAACCAAATTGCTCTGCCTAGTAGGAAACGACACTATGCAGTTGATTCCTCTTTCTCTTAATACTACTATATATCGAAACCACTGCAAAAACAATCTGCAAAATATTCTACATTTTGCAGAATACGAGATGAGGACAAATAGTAACAAATACTTCTACCTTTGACATCCTTCATCCTTATATCATAATAATATTTTCTTTCAGAATTACTAGCGATTCTCAGACAACGAACCTTAAACCTATAAATGGTTATAGCGCATTTATAATAAAATGCATTACAATTGGACATAGACGACTCAAAATTCAAGGACAAAGGCCGTGAATTTCAGACTAATAAGCAATTCTTGTTTGATCGCCGATTATTTGGATCATTGTGTTAGCGAAAAGGTAGTAGAAATCTCAGATTTGGCTGCCTAAAAAGGTTATGAGTGAGAATTTGATTTATGTGCAGCAGATTATCATTAGCTGAGCAGGGACTGGATAATTTTAATGAGGTTTAATGGACAGATTATCTGTTACATTTAAAGAGGGCAAGTTGTAATCTTCAGTTAGTGAATAATGCCACCTGGCGCAACCGTTTGGTGGAAAATCCCAACCGTGAATAGTCTGGTCTATGGTCTACACTGTATGATTGAAATTTTTTATTGAAATGGAATCGCTGTAAATACCTCAACTGAGATGTACGATTCAGCCACTTATTTATTTAATCATCTCAGGCTCTGCTCTCTACAGACATGTATATGTATATTTTGTTATTTGTGTATTACAGATCAGCAAAGAAGAGGCAGATGAACATTTTGTTATAGTACTTAGTGATGCTAACCTAGATAGGTATGGAATTAGCCCTAGCTCCTTCGCTGAAGCGCTCACCTCCAAGGACAATGTCAATGCTTATGCCATATTCATTGGCTCACTGGGAGACCAGGCGAACAGGCTAGTCAAAGAGCTTCCTAGTGGTCACAGCTTTGCCTGTCTAGATACTGCTAAACTGCCTCAGATTATACAGCAAATATTTACGTCAACCTTCCTCAAATGAGGTCATTACATCCTCAAGCGAGAACTTAACCAGGTATTATATCTAAGTGATGGTGTGAAACGGTAGTATATTCAGAAGTGGAGTTTTCTTTTCCAACAGCGTAAGATCGCATGCCACTTCAACTGCCATAACTTGCTATATGAAACTTAGTTCGGAGTTGCTGCCTCCATATTACAACCGTAATTATTATAGGTAATTTCTTTACATGCGTGTACGTTTAATTTATTTTTAGGCAATTGACTAAAACTTTTTACAGCGGACATGTAATAGACAGATAATTACATGTACATTTATTATTTTAGGTAATACTGCTGTATTATAGATAATTTAGTCGCAAGCCAAGGTGAATGAATTTAATAAACCTAGTTTTTAGACAGAATGGCTTCTGGTAGAATTCGATCTTCCAGAAACTACGTAAATTATTCAACAATCAAACTTTTTCACCCTTATGTAATGTATTTTGCATGACTTTCTAATAAAATATGAATGGCTACTATGAATATGAATGGCTACTATGCTCCTACGCTTTAATCAGTTACTCTCAAGTACCATTAAATCAAGCACCAAACTGGACGGATTGGAAGGATAAAAGATACCAACAATTCATATAGATATAAGTTTAGAAATGGAAACGGAGTATAAACTGACCAGACTACGTTCTGCATACTACTAATGATAAGAATCAATTACTATTAATTATAGGTATTGCTGCCTAAAATTAGACAGAGTTAAATATATAGAAAATCTACCAGGATTCAAGGTCTACATAAATATAATAGCACCTCAAACTAGGTTCTACCCACAAGCTAGCCCACAAACTAGGTTCTACCCACAAGCTAGCCCACAAACTAGGTTCTACCCACAAGCTAGCCTGTGGGTAGCCTGTGCACGCAATGTTATGGTTAGACCACTTCCAATAGGGATTGGGGTCTATATAGGCACAAGGCTAACGGAATAGGCACAAGGCTAACACTATAGGTTAAGAGTAGTACAATCAGCTGGCCTTCCATGCCATCACCTAATTCGTCTGCCGTGGCGTAAAGCGTGCCGACTACTAACCATACCCGTCATGACAAACCTTGATTTACTAAACGATGGCAAGTACTAGCATTTGCACATCTTCTAATGAGTTTACTAGTTAGTGTGAGATACAGAGCTTTCATGACAGGATAATTGTATCCGTAGTTGATTTAGCCTTGTAAGTTTCTCTTATTGGTTGCGTATCCTCTTTGATAGGAGGGCGTTGCAAATAAGGCTATTACTGTTTAGAACGGTATTCTTCCTCATCATCATTGTAGGACTCGAAGAGCACACTATGGCTCCATTCCACACTGGCAGCATGGTCGTAGGCAGGGTCTACTGGGTGCCGTCGCGTTACAGTTACAGAGTCGTACCCGTCATCAACCGGTGCTCTCTTCTCTAGCTTGACGTTAATGAAGTCCCACAGAACTCTGTATAGATACTTGTACTGATGCTGTAAGAGATACCAGAAATGTAAATGTGCAGCGTCTTAGCGAGCTGGAAAGTTACATATTATTCCATAAATGAATCAATTGTTCAACAATAAAAATACTGGGCCTCTAACCCACAGCCACATGCATGGCCAATACCCACTCCAGATCACGCATCAGCATAGACTCCCAAACCAGTTGTGCCCAACTAGCAATGATGCAAAATTGCAATGGGTGCCAGTGAAATCGACGGAACCATCCTATACTATATTCATTGCAATCCCAGTAGGTTTACAGGTAAAATATATCAGTTATAATTTCATATGCTAGCGCACCAAATTTCTGTTGGAAGTCGAAGTTCCTATTCACTTTATACAGAAGACTGACGACTCCCAACAGGATGACAACTGTTTGTAATAGGATCACAAACAATCTGTTATTTGATCAGCCGACAGCCCGACACTAACCACCTCTGTCATTAGCAAATTTAAAATAGAATGGTTGATAAGTTAGCCAACAAAAATATATCCACCTGAAGATTTACTAGTGTAATTGACGATCCCTGTATCAGTAGCTCGGTAGCTTGTACGATACCCACCATGCTGCATTGAGATCTTTATTGCGAATAAACCAAATTGCCTGAATTTGAACTATTACATGTACTATTTATATACTTGAAAGAGTTCATACTAATAGATGTAATACCTTTTTTTACAGATACCAAAGTTTAATACTATGTCGATTTAATGGCTGTCTTTATGTGTTCAGTGAACCTCAGAATCCGGAGATAGGATGCCATATGGCACATTTTCAAGCTTAGATTAGTTCTAAGAGATAGCAGGGTTTTTGACGCGATTGCACTTTATCTGGAGAAGAGAACTTCTCGGTCTACATTTTTCTAGCGTCCCGGTTATTTCCAAAATACGCAAGCTTACGTGGAACTCCAGAATCTCTGTACACTCACGATACCTAATCTATGTACAAATCCTTACCAAGGAGCCAACAACATCTTTACGTCTATGTTTGAGTTCTTTAACGGTAAGGAATATGTTGACCCGTTCTTCTGCTGCCATTTTCTCACATATGATGGCTGCCGCTGCATATACACCACTATGTACTGCACCATCTAGGCAATGTATAACTATCGGGGAGGAACTGGTCTGGTTGTATGATGAAACTACAGATCTCTGCCACTCTGATACCTTCTCCTGTCAAAGCAAAAAAAAACATACACATTACCGTGTCCATATATAAGGCTATCGCTACCGTATAAACGTATATGGCCATCCTGTCCCTATAAGACTAACATATAAGGCTATCAATGCACAATATACATGCGTGTAGAATACAATACTATAAAATAGCATATAAAATACTATTTTATAGTATTTTATATGCTGTTCAGGACACATAGAGCTGCTAGGTGATGAAGAGCTTGCCAGAGAATGTTACAAATAAACATGGGCAGGGAGCACATAGGGAGTAACCACGCAATGATTGCTATCTAGCACGCATTAGCAAAATACATACCATAATATGTAAATTAAAATTTTAATTATAATTTTTAATGTGTTTTACAATATTGTTCGCGAGTTGAAGTTGAAAAATTAGTCAAAAGTTGCCCAAAACAATTGTAATTTTATAGTAATTACTATAGTAAGCTGCTATACAATAATACTTTAAACTACATGTGTATGTATGGTACCTGTGTATGTATGTACATGTGTATGTATGGTACCGTGGTTGGAGACAATTATTTGTTAGCCTTATTTTATCAATACGACTAGCAACAAGCTTTTTGCATTCAATTTTGGTGACCTGAGACTGGAATTTGATTAAAGGGTAATGTTGCTGAACTAGTCACATGAAAATGGAATACAATGGTCATTTTTCTGCTAAGACAAAGCACTCTGGAGCTAAGACAAAGCACTCTGGAGCTAAGACAAAGCACTCTGGGGCTAAGACAAAGCACTCTGGGGCTAAGACAAAGCACTCTGGGGCTAAGACAAAGCACTCTGGAGCTAAGACAAAGCACTTTGGAGCTAAGACAAAGCACTCTGGGGCTAAGACAAAAGCACTCTGGAGCTAAGACAAAGCACTCTGGAGCTAAGACAAAGCACTCTGGAGCTAAGACAAAGCACTCTGGAGCAAGGTTGTCAGAAATTATGGAATATAATACATGTACCAGTGGTGGTCACTTAACTCAAACCTCGGGGGACCACAGAAAAACGTTTGAGTTATGAGAAGTTTGGGTTATAAAACAGTGCATTTAACCAATTATTTTTTTTCTTAAATTTATTTTATAGCGCATTTATAATAAAATGCATTACAATTGGACATGGACGACTCAAAATTCAAGGACAAAGGCCGTGAATTTCAGACTAAAAGGCAATTCTTGTTTGATGGCCAATTAGTTGGATCAATGTGTTAGCGAAAAGGTAGTAAAAAGCTCAGATTTGGCTGCCTAAAAAGGTTGAGTTATGAGTAAAATTTTGAGTTATACGCCGCAGGTTATCATTGACTGAGCAGGGACTGAATTGGCAAGTTTTAGTTAACCAAGGCTGAGTTTCCCAAGCTCCACTGTACATGAGAATTCCCTATCATTAGCCTCCAATAAAATATAATTGTACTAAATTTAATATTATTTTCAGCCATAATATTAGTTATGTAAATTGTCTCATGTTATTTCATAGCTCACCATCAGTTTGAGCGTATGTAGAGCAGTCTTAGGAGGTTTGGGCTGCCGTAGTGGCCATTGTAGAATCTGAAACTGTTTGACGTGTCTTCTGGGTTCAATAGGTTGCAGCTTGTTTGATATGACCATATGGCGGGTAATGCAAATATCTTCTACCTGACGAACATTGATCAGTTCTACCACAAACTGTCCATAACTGCGTAAGATACAAACCGTCATTTAAATTATATTAAATATTATCACCAAGTTTAAATTTTAAATATACATAGAAGTCTTGCTGAATCCATTTAATCTGCTCTAATATCGATATATTGTGATCGAGCTGCCTATTCCACATCCTCCAGTCGAGGATCTGGAGACAGCACCCTTTACTGTTATCTTGTTGCCATGAGGGCCGTCCCTTGTTGTTGTTACTGTTGATTTTATAGTGCCGGCTGGTGGTCTCTCAGGACTCTAATATAATTACCTGACCATCAGCCGCCGACCTTGTTCTATAGGTAACCTTGCTATTTTTCCCTTTTAACTTTTGTGATTAGAACGGATCAGCTGTCCTAACCACGCCCACCAGTTTTACTATATATAGGGCCTTGAGCCCATGGTGGAACATCACTTCTGTTTATACATTTGTAAGGGACAGTTGTCCTTTCTTTATACTTTGTGACCATAATAAACCATTTGTTGCGTTGTTAATCATTATCTCATGTTGTAATGTCTGTGTCTGCCATCCTCGTAGGATTGTCTATTGTCGTGTTTGAGTTTTCAAATATTTCCCTATATATTTGCTGCAAAGCAAATATGCCAATACACCAAAACGGGTCAAAATCATTTGATTTATGGAAATAAACAAATACTTCTCTATCGTATATCTATTTTCATTTCATTTAACTTCACGAAAACCAGCATAATATTGTCTAATTTGACTTATTATTTCTTTTATTCCTATATTTGCACAACATATTTGTTATCGCGCCAACGCACAGTGACCAGTCACTAAGAAGGTTTCTGCTGGTTATTTTTGATGACATCGGGTGGTTAGCATAGCGCCCTTCCTTTACTATGGAAAAGCTGCTAATTTGCACCAGCATACCTTAATATAAGCTTATTAAACAGGTACGATAATTATTAAATTAATAGGCTTTGCATTTATATGGATATAATTGAATTGAAATCTGAATGCTTTGAGACAAGCAATGTTTTTTTTATAAAAATGAATAAATAAAGGAGAAATCAGGATGGAGATTAAACCCCCCCCCTTCAAACATGCCTATGGGGAACCCCTCAAAAGACGGTAGCTTTAAGTAATTAAATTTCCTAATACTTACTACAATTGACCACAACTTACCTCAATTTTATTGAGGTAATTATCAATATGTTTTAGAAAATTAGAGTAAGTTAAAGTAAATTGCTTCAGAAACTATTAAGAAGTTGTGATAAGTGATGTGAGATTGCGTTAAAAAGATGGAATTACTGTTAGTTTTTGGAGAAAAAGTAATTTATAACAACTTACTAATAATTACCGGTAATTCCTAGCAAGTATGAATAATTGTTTTGCTAGTAACTCCTAATAATTACTGCATAACTATGAAGAATCATTGGTAAATTTTAAGTAAAAGTTGGTAAATAAGTTGAGAAATGTTGATAATTACTGGCAATTACTAAAACTTACTAAAATTGTTTCTAGGAATTAACCACAGTGGGGAAATGTGCATCAATTATCAGGTGATCGGTGCTTTTGAATAGATCTCATGATCACAAAAACGCAACTGGACAAAAACGCAACTTGATACTATATTCTGGAAGAGTACGAAAATTGTTTTTCTCCCCCGCACTCCATCCCCTTATATGACCGACATTATAGGTGGGGAAAAGGTGGGAAACATCTCGCCAATACGATATATACTTCTCTACAAAATTGGTAGTAGGTAACGTTATGGGTGTTCTTGGGAGTTGTCTTCTCCAAGCGGGTGCTCATGGGAGCTGTCCCTGCCGATTATCGGTTGTCGGCACCGCATAACCTAGTTAGCTTTATCAAACTTAGTACCAATTTAAAGACAAGTATGACGTATTGGGCCTCCTCCTATATGGCACACTTGGATTCTTCATTGTGTATGGACAAAAAATAACAATCTCCAGCTAAGCTTGTAGTTTTGTAGTTTACCGCCAGACAAAGACATTGGTATTGCTCAATGAACAGGAAAAGAAGTGTGGCGTATTTATGCTGGGACATTGATATTGTTAGAATTCACTTTATTATGTGGCACATTCATATAATCCCTGTAGGCAATTTGTACAGCACTATGCCACCTCTTGTGCAAGTGTGTGCTGTTCACATACAATGCCATATAACGATGTGGATATAAAAATATCCACAGAGAAATGCAAAGTTTTCAAATCCAAGTGAAACTTGTTTTCGTTCAATACAATACAAATCATATTATTTAGATATTATTGAAATAAATAAAACTGCATAAATGAAACAAGGAGTTGTCTACCTTTTTTATTGTAATAAGAATCAGAGTTGTTGCCCCTCTACACCAGGGTCGCCTCCCCGTGGTACGATAGTCAATAGGAGGTCTCTGCGGGAGAGATTATTGTTGATTGGCCTAAGACTCGCATGCCTTTTGATGCCGGCTGAGATAGTTGCTGATTGGCTTAGGACTCCAGCGCTCTTGCTGCCAGTGTCATTGGCTGCAAATTGTTTTGAGGAGAAAGGCTCTAACAATTTTTAACCCACCCACCTTCCCTTTCAGCAACCTCTGGGGTGGAAGTTTACTTTGATGTGCTCTATGTCTAGTGGTATGTGTCATGAAATGTTTGTAAAATGAAATGTAGTGATAATATGACATAATGAAATGGTGGAAAAAAGTTTCGCCAATAAACATTGTATGAGCATAACTATTGAGTAGGCAGATTCATTTTATGATGGGTTCCCTTGGGTGAGGTTCTCTCCTAATGCGCGTCCAGTGGAGTTGCCCCCTCATAATCATCAGTTTTGTCGCCACCGTCAAAAAAACTAGTTAGGTTCAGGAAGACTTAGGATTTCTCAAGTATTAAAGTATGCTCCCAATGACGTATTAGTCGTCCTCCTTCAAAGGGGCGTACTTGGATTCTTCAATGAAGAAAGACAAAAATGAATTTGATTAATCAAGGAATAACAATCTCCTGCTAAGCTTGCTGCTGGACCATGCATGACAAGAATTCACTCAAGGAAAATTCAGGATTCAGGAAAAGAGGCATGGCGTATTTATGTTGCTATTATGAGGTCAATAAGTCTGATGGAACTTGGAAAAAACCTGAATAAATATAAAAGTCATAAAAATGACGGTAGATAGATTCAGCACAAATTCAGCTTACCGCTATTTATTATTACTAAAATAACAGTACAATATTACAACAAGACCATCACCATAATAAAAATATTATAGTAATAATTTACAAAAATTGTACCAGTTCATTTTTATGTTACGTATGTTGTACCATAAAAATGAACTGGTTCATAAATTGTACCAGTATTTTTATGAACTGGTACAATTTATGGCACAAAAATTGTACCAGTTCATAATAAATATAAATTTATATATTTATTAAAAATAATAATAATCTGCTATTTATGTCTGTAGTCACGATAATAGTAGATAGGCACGTGTGTGTGGCTGCACCCACTCCTTTATATAATCATAAAACAATGGTGTTAGGGGCTGAGCTGTAAGTTCTGCCAAGAGAGGATTTTGATTGTAAGAGGTTCGAATAGAGGTAATGTAAGATGTTCGAGGTTTGATTGCAATATCTACATTACCATGTAGACATTCACTAATTTAGTGGTAGTTAGAGAACAGAGATGCATACGTAGCATCTAGTAATTTAGTGGTAGTTAGAGAACAGAGATACATAAATAACATCTGGTGATTTAGTGGTAAGTAGAGAACAAAGATACATACGTAACGAGAACAGAGATACATACGTACCATCTACTGATTTAGTAGTAGGTAGAGAACAGAGATACATACATAACATCTAGTGATTTAGTAGTAGGTAGACTGGTAGAGAACAGAGATACGTAATATCTAGTGATATAGTGGTAGAGAACAGAGATACGTAATATCTAGTGATTTAGTGGTAGTTAGAGAACAGAGATACATACGTAACATCTAGTGATTTAGTGGTAGGTAGAGAACAGAGATGCATACGTAACGAGAACAGAGATACATACGTAACATCTAGTGATTTAGTGGTAGGTAGAGAACAGAGATACATACATAACATCTAGTGATTTGGTGGTAGGTAGAGAACAGAGATACATACGTAATGAGAACAGAGATACATACGTAACGACTAGTGATTTAGTGGTAGGTAGAGAACAGAGATACATACATAACATCTAGTGATTTGGTGGTAGGTAGTGAACAGAGATACATACGTAACGAGAACAGAGATACATACGTAACATCTAGTGATTTAGTGGTAGGTAGAGAACAGAGATACATACATA
>JAOQGN010262402.1:0-10320 GCA_027564295.1 Himantozoum antarcticum | reverse complement strand
TCCACTAGGTACAGTAGAGAAGGCATGACCTGGCCCAAGCAATCTAGAATATGAGAATGTACATCCATAACAATATGCAATAAAATTTCGAAAAATGCACAAAAGTGCAACAGCCATTTACTAGCACAACAAAGAAATTGATGTTAAAAAAGAAAGAAATAAAACCAAAAAAACGTCCTAAATATAAGGCCGTATATTTTCTCAAATTAATACAAATGAAAGTCATGGAAATAAGCTAGATACATTTCACATATAAAAATATATTTAAGTGAAGTTGCTATAACTCAGCCAACTTATAGAACCAAGGCAGCTCTCAAAAGCTGATCGGTTACTTGGCGACAGTATTCGGAATGTTGTTTTAACTTCAATGGGTTTGCAGGTAAATGAAACAAACATTCCTAACATGTGCGATACTTTATCAATATGTGCGACAGGTCAGTATACGTCCGATCCCATGTGCGATATGCAATCACATTTTTACACGGACCCTAAACAAACGATTTTCCAGTATAATTCGTATATGCAATAGATGATAGACTAAGTCCTACCAAGTCATTGATGGCCACAAATCTATCTTTGCGTTGAGATGCTCACAGTAGATTATATAATGTTCATATAAAGCTATGCAATCGTTTATGCAATGCTCACCAAACAGCAAAGAAAGCTATTTAAAAGCATTCAAAGATTCTGTACAAATGTGAATATATTGATTCTAACTGTGATTCTGTTCCGTTTATTCTTACACTGAGAGACTTAGGGTGTCTTCGAGACGCAGCCCCAAATGGGAGCTACATTGCTGTAGCTCCCATTCGGGCTGGGAGCAAACTTTAAGAGCTCCTCAATTTTAGTGAATTTTAATAAGCTTACCTTATCGTATTTTATCGAGAATTATATAGAACTGTACATTGATGTGTCAGCGATGAGAGGGACATATTATCAGGTATGAGAGACATGAATGACTTAATATAGGAGCTAAATTAATATTAAATACCAACATCAACATATTATCAACTATGGATTTGCATCAAACCAATAATATTGCAATAGTGAAAAGCTCAGGTCAACCAAAGAAACAGCTGAGTCGTGGAACATGACATCCGGCAACTATAGCAATCATGTTCCAGTTAAAGAATGCTGCCATCCTCGCTAGCATTATTGGCTGATTATATGGAACACTGGTGTGAAAGGAACAGCATGATACTTAATGCCACAAAATAAGTTGTTATGAACATAGCAAGCGCCAACACCAAGGTACAACCTCATCTGGTGACCGCAAATGGTATCATTTTAAGCAACTTCAAGAATGTTAAAGTATTGGGTATATTGATTGACAGTATACTCTCTTTTAGTGACCATGTATCTTATGTTGTTTCGAAAGCTAACAGCAACTTAAGAAATTACATATTCTAAGTTTTAACGAATGTGACAGACTAAAGTTTAACAATTCATGTGATCTCCCCACTCTATTATATGCAATCGAGGCCTGGCATCAGGGGCATATTTCAGGGGGGGGGTGCCCAAACAGCCATGCCCCCCCTTCCTTACAAAAAGAAAATAAGAAAACATGATTTGTTCCCCCTAAAGAGGATTTATTCCCATAACTCCAACAAATGCTTTACCAATTGCAAAATATTATTTATTATGATGATGAATTGAGTCTATCATTTCCAGGATTTCACATTCTTGTTCAGACTGGTAGCAAATCTGTGGAGAACCTACACCTATCAACTACAAGTACAAGGTCCTACTCCTAGTTTAGCATCACAATAGTAGCAGTAACAGCAGCTGCTGTGGCAGCATCCTGGATTCCTGGTTAAGCCAAAATGGCAAATCAGTGGAGAGCATATAAATCAATTAATTAAATAGTTATAAAACTAATATATTAATAAGTAAATATGAATATAATTATTTATCTAATTAATATAAATTATTAAATAATTGAAGCCATTATCATATCATACTCTGAAACTAATAATTAATAATAATTGATTTATCCCTTTCAAAATTTTAATAGCTCTAATTGAATTAATCACTTAAAATTCTTCAATTTAATATGTTACATGGAGGGGGAGTCACCCTTGTTAAGAGGGGGAGCCAAGCTATGCAAAGGGGGTAGCCGAGCCCCCAAAGGTGGGTGCTACAAAAAGAAATTTCCACCCTGCGCGCAAACATATTTGCCTCCCCTTACATGTCTTCTGCATCCGCCCCTGCCTGGTATTGTTATATTTCGAAGACTGATATGAGCAAGCTGGAAACAGTGCACAATTATGCATTAAAGCTAATTTTCGGTCCAGATATTTCAAACAATGAGAGACTATTACTAGCTGGTTGTAGTGATATGGAAGGTTATTATACTACAAATAGAACCAAGTTTTTTAGAAATATTGGATCCAGTGATTCTGGGAAGCTCTGTGATATTTTACAACGTTTTAGAAATGATAACAGACATCAATCATCAGAACTATGTTTTAGTGCAAACTCAGAACTATAAAAGAAGTCAGTGTTTATTCAGTCTTTTTATTTTACTCTCTTTTTCATCCTACAAGTATCTTGTAAGCACGTTACTTTGTCTGTATAGTCATTGACGGCATTATAAATAACCGTAACTAACTAATGGCAACAATGGAATAACAGTAAAGAGAGCATAACTCCTAAATACAATGCTTTGCTAAAACCAGTTTGTATAGTGAACCCGGTGAGGAGGCATGAGGACATCGTGCTTCAAACAGACGCCGTCGAACTGATAACTCCGCGCTAAAACTCTATAGTTTAACACCAGGCAGGAGTCTTGCTTTGACCATATTTATACTTACATCCATGAATGAACCAATTTAATGCCTCAGAGGTAGCCGCCACTGGTTAACGATGACAATGACCATTGCTGTATATTTCTACCACCAGGATATGTTAACCGTCATCAGTGCAGATATAAAGAAAGGCGAGCAATCAAACCAGACAGCAAAGCAAGATTAAGAGATTATTATTGAAAATAGACTGGAATAACATCTTTGGAGAAAAATTTTAGATCATAAAGTAGAACTGTTCCCCAACATCATCAAAAACGTTGCTGATATTATATCTCCCAAAAAAAAAGTGAGATTAAGATCAGACAATCCTAAATGGAGAACTTCTACCACTAGAAAACTGAGTAGAGCTAAAGCTCGGGCCTATAATAACAACAAAAAGTCATACAAATATTTATCCAATATGCTAAGGAAAATTGCTGCGAAGAATAGACGACAATTTGTAAACAAAGCAGTAAATGACAGAAGTCGTGCAAGTGGGATGTGGTGGATAGCATGAAGACGTTAACTGGTAAGATTAAAACCACTCCAGACCACACACTGATAAACAACCATGGTGCGATAATCAACAGCATGCTAATCCGTAAAATAATTTATTCACATCTGTTGGAGGAGATTATCAACAATTTAACTGCATGCCGTTAGCTCAGCCCATTATCCGGCAGACATACATTGGAATTAGTTAGAGTTGAACTTAAGAGAATAAATGTATCATAAGCAACGAATTCAGATGACCTTCCTTCTTGGATAAGCAGGGAATATGCAGATATTATATATGAGTCAGTGATAAACATAATCAATACAATCTTCGCTCAGCGTCGATATCCGAAATTATGAAAAATGGCTGGAGCAGTTCCACTTAGGAATGTCAAAAGTCCTAATCATTGCAAGCAGTTTAGGCCAATGTGGCTTTTATTTCACTGTGATAAAGTTACCGAGAAGTCACGCTGAAGGAATATAAAGCGCAAGTGCTAAGCACAATCAGTAACAACCAATATGCTTACAGACAAATTCTGGGAACCACAGATGCTTAATATATGCTTTTGATAAATGGACCGGGCAACTGGGTAGCAAACATCATAAAGCTGTTGAAGCTGCATTTAAAAACTTTTCATAAGCTTCGACTCAATGCAACCTATACAGCTTCTAACATCACTTGAACAATTGGGAATATCAGCAGATTCTATGTCTCAGACCAATGTTTCAGAGTAAAGTCTGAGACCAATGTCTCAGATTCATGTCACAACCAATGCCTCCGAGTAAAGCACACCAGACCTCCCTATTATCCCATCAAAGTAGGCGTACCTCAGGTTGCGCTGGCTGGACCTATCCTTGTGCTAGCCGTTATAGACACATATCAACCACCTATCTGTTCAGAAATAGTTAAATACGCTGACGACATCACCTGCTCAAACCCTATTTTAACATTCGAAGATAGCAGAGTAACTGATACATGTATCATTAGCTGGGGGCTCGAATGGTGCACTGAAAAATCTATGCATCTAAACCTAGATAAAACTAAGGCAATGGTATTAACTTTGAGTTGCAACAGCAAAGCTCTGTTTCTACCAAGCTTGCCCGTTGAGCTTGTTGATAGCTGGAAGTTCTTGGGAGTTATAATTGATAAGCCTTTAAATTTTAGTGAACGTGTTGATTATATTGTTAAACAGCCCAACAAAAGATTTTGTAGCTTGTTGCATCTAATACGATTGGGGGGTAACTAAGGACAAATTTTTCCTTTCTTGCACTACTAATACTCAGTTTGTACTGACTTATTGTATTCAGTCCTTTTAAGCTTTTATGCAAATACCAGCTTGAATCCATGGAGCGGCCACAAAAGCTCAGTACTGAGATAATACTACCCCAAATAGACAGTTACACTACTCGATTAGACGTTTTAAACTTGCGTAGACTTGATGTATTTAGTGAAATATTTTTAAAGTGCATTTACGAAAATTGTAAATAGCCCCATTCATGTACTGCAACCTCTCATCCCTGATAGGCAGTCAGAACGCCGACATTCTCCCAGACGAAAGGACACATTTTTAACTAAGACGTAGCATAAAGAGGAGAAAGCAGTTTTTCTATAGTATGAATATTTTATGAACACTGTTTTTAACATCATCTTTTACACTTATATGTATGTTATACTTACTTTTATCTTTTATACTTACCTATTGTTCAAGAGCATATTGTTTTATACCCTTTATTTTATATAGCATCGTTGTTTTTAAGTTTTCATAATGGTTTTATTGTCACTAGCTGAATTATATAACTATGACTAGTTTATTTCAGTATATATTAAATAAATGTCTAAATATCTACAGTATCATGATGCGATACCGAAACTGAGGAATCTGTTAGCTCCGAATGCACGAATGAGATACCCAAAACAATAATATTTTGTTAATTTTTATAATGAAATGTCGATGACAGATACTAAACTATAGCCAAAGGGTTTTGTGTGATAAATTGCATAGGTATATGTCTTGTAAGTCACACTCACAGTCATGCTGACACTACACCAAGTGTAGTGTCAGTGTGACTGAGTGTGAGTGCAACACTCGGTCACACTGACACTACACTAAGTGTAGTGTCAGTGTGACTGAGTGTGAGAGCAACAATCATACCACAGTCACCGGGCTGAGTCAGACTCAGAGTGACAAAGAACGTTATTGGTAGAAGTAGGCCCACAGTTGCAGAGGCCATTCTTGGGTCTGAATACCATTGTGTGGCCACTAATTCCTGATGAGTGCGATGCGATATTCTAAATGCAGACATATGTAATGGGGGGCATAGAAAATGTCAAATCGTATCTCATAGGCACCCTTAATACACCGTAAATACCGATTTTAAATTAGTTTATTCTAGAAATTTCTCAAAACCATTTTACGACGATATTATCTAAGATCGATCATGTACTCCTTCATCTTTACCACCTAGATATGTTAATAAAATGCAAAGACAGTCTACCTGCTCCAGAACATATATACTACCACGAAACAGACAAGCATTATATGAACTATAATAATATATAGTGCAGGTGGAAATCTGTTTTAGGTACAGTTGAACTATTCTAAGCAATAATAAAGATATCATCATATAATTATCAGCGAGGTATCTGCTGCACTGATAACAGCTTATCATTGTACACATTAAAGGTTTGTTACAATATTGAGTGGGCACATTTTATTAGTTTAAGAAATTTGATTGGATAGAAAGCTTCATAAAATGGGATTGGAATCTACCAGACACCGTTATCTCTGAATTCACTCGTGGTCAAGTATGTGCTTCCAGAAAACAAATATTTCATGTATATTGTCAATATTGCACATTGTTCTATTGGTATTAGTCGAACGAATATACATGTATTGGCCTATGGATAGTGAACATTCTATTGGCCAATTGTTGGTGAGGCAATATTTTCTCAGATTACATTGCTATCCAGGGCTGTCCATCATGATTCATCTCTTTTACCAATTTAGGATCATGTGTTTCACATTCAACTGTAAGGTGTCATCTTTTTGTTTAAACAGGAAAATGCATAAACATATTATTACAATGCAGATAATGCAAAATTTAGCAAATGATGCATTGCAAAAACATGAATCTTTGGACTGGACAATTTTACTTAATGAATAGTATAAGAAAAGCTCCAGCAATGTATTTTCTGATATGTTATCATTTTAATGCATCATTTATTCCAGGTCCATTCTAAGATATACTCATCCAGAATAAATAAATATTAATTATTTTCCAGAAGTTAACAATCACACTTTCAGCATTGAAGGTTTCAATAGAATTTTCGCGCATGACAAATAGTGCATACTGCATAGTAATGCATAGTTTCCCATACCAATGATGTTGCAACCTGTTGAAACCTATGAGTAATCAATATGCCATTAGCAGCTCAGTATTTGCCTCACAATATTTGCATGGCAGTTGCCGCCTCTTCATTAAACTAGTATGCATAGAGCCTAGGGAGCAAGAATAGCTCAATCGGATGAGGACATGGACATCACGAAGGTGACCAGATTTCGATTATCATGTGTGCCACTTTCACTGCAATTAGCTCCGAACCTACATGTACAACTGAGAACAAATTAGAAACCGCAATGGAGGTCGTACAGACTGAATATCGAGTATCATCTGCACAGTTGTGTAGTGTGATGCACCGTATATGAAAAAAAAAATTAAATGACTAATTGAAGCTGTACAAATTTTGCTTGCGAAAGAAATCTGAGAACAGTAATATCACTACTCCATTACTGAAATAAAATTTAAGCCACTGATGATGATCTGCTGCCGCAGATCATCATCAGAGTAATAAATTAATTGTACAAGTTATTGTATACTAAATAAAGCTAGGCAATTAAAGGATATATATTATTGGTAGATATAGGTTATATAGGTAGATATAGGTAGATATAGGTTATTGAAGCGATTGATAAATATAATTATGATTATGATATCTCAGCAAATTCAAAAATGTTTGTTTGAGCTAAAACTTTGATTATGAAAAGTGTCACCAGAAGTGTCATTGCTTAAAATATATTAAAATATATTGAGAACTAAATTTTCAATCTGCTGCCGCAAATCATCATCAGAGTAATAAAATAATTGTACAAGTTATTGTATACTAAATAAAGCTAGGCAATTATAGGATATATATAGCACATATAGCACAGAGGCATGTAATTTAATAAAAGTCAGGTAATTATACCATTTAATATTATAGTAACAATAATGTGGTATACAGAGCACAAAAGCAAACTAACACAAGACAACAGTTTAAAATAGGTTTAATGGTATTGAAGCGTGTTGTACATTTAAAGATGGTTTGTGTTTTCTAATGAAAAGTGCCTCGCTGACTTTTCGGGGCATCGTTGATTTGAAACCCTTTACCAAAATCTCAAAATCACTAAATTGTACTGGTTTGTGGCCATGGTTTGATGACTGCTGAGCTAAATGTGATTTAGCTTCAGGCACTACATGTTCCGCTGATCTCACTGCCAGTCTTCGGCCTGTCTCACCTACGTATGTTGCATTACAGTCAATATCAGCGCACTTAGCGATGTATACTATATCGTGAGCATGTTCTAGATTCACCTTGTCCTTTAGGTTGAAATGTGACCATAGTTTGGTGCCACTATATACCTTCAGCAAATTTAAATTCAATTTTAGCGATTTCGATTATTTAAATGTCATTTCAAGACCATACTAGACCTATAAATAGTGCCTACAAACTTGAATAAAAATGCGAAGAAAACATTGCCTGACAAACTCTAAAGGGTTAGGACATGCGCAAATCAGTACGACATTTTTTTGCAATGGACAGCTGTAAATTTTCTTCTAACACTAGATGATGTTTGCAATAATTTTGTAAGTCATTAATATGAAATAATAAAATCAATAACTATCTAAATGAATTTAAATGCTAATTAATGTAATATATATATATATATATATATAACACTATAGTGCATATGCTTGTATATACATAAGCATTATTTTTGAATTGGTAAGAATCAAAAAAGTATTGTATTGTAATTGACTTTCTATTTCCATATTTCCAATGCATTCGCATTGTATTTGTATATCATTTCACTGTATATAAGCAAATAAACACACGACTTCGCGTATGCCTGTTGTGTATCAATATTTCGTAAATGAAATACTTTGCTTACCGCTGGCAATAAACCATGGTAATAATTATGTTTGGTTGAATCACAATATAGAAATATTATTAGAATTACAACATCTACCTTCACAAATATATTGTCAAAGAAGGGCAGAACGGTTTTCATCACTCTTTTCAAATAATAATATGAAATAGGAACTACCTGCCACTATAAATTATGAGATTATGGGAACAAATCATCCCGTCTCCGTTGTGCTATAATCTCCATAATTATAATAATTGGCTATATTAGCACAGCGTTCATAGAAATTGCTGCAGAGTCATCATTGGATCTTTAATAATTATGCTGCTAAAGTTGTCATTTAGTACAAAACTGCAAATATTGTAACACATTTTGCAAATTAATGAAATTATATATGTAATTATGTTTCTACAATGTTCAATTACATACATGTATATGCCAAAATATTTTGAATAACCACAGTTTAAAAAGGCATACACAACTAATATAATAGATTGCACCTAAATACAGCAATAAAACATAGAGTGTGCTAATTTCAATTTGTTGTGCAGAGCAGCACTACTCATTAGCACTGACACGATACAGCAGGGTAATGTAGGCATAGCATCAAGTCTGAAAATATTTCAATTTACATCAAAAAAGGTATAAAAACCATAAAATATGAATAGGCCTAACGCCTTTAGCTTGCCAGTTCATTGGATCTATCTCAGCAGCTCCTAAACATGTGTGCACCAATGTTCAATAGACATTGGTGCACCTTTACCGGAAACAGACGAATAAGCAAACAGATATAGAGACGAACAGGACAAACATACAGACAGGTTGAACAGATATGCGAAGTCATATCTTGGTAGTGACATCTTGGCACTTGGTAGTGGTATGATCCACATTATCTGCCATAATCAAGAAAGAGTTGCGTTATATACAAATATTTCAATCTCAGATTTGATTAACTCCTTTGCAATATTTGCTTAAAATATCCCATTATTTTCTACAGCCATTGACTTTGTGGGCCGGTTTCCTTGTACATATACATGTAACTAATCTCCAAATGCGAATCTCATATAAAAGACACGTCACCGATAATAGCAGTTCAGTAAAAGTTTCATACCAGTTGCACGCTGAGCTACTTCTTCTTAAAGGAAAAAAAATGAGTAAGTATAATATTATTGTTAACAAAGACGATTTTTGTTTTCAGGAAATAATTGGTTATTGGTTATTTAATCTATAGAATATACTTTATCTATAAATTTAATAACTGAAATAACATATTGTTTTAGATGAAATTGTTTTGTTTGCTGCCAATAGATTATATATATATATATAAAAATGTATATGTTTCAAATTTTATGATATGGCTCTAAGCTAAAATTAGTACATATGTAGAAATAGCTTCTGAGTATGTCTACAACAACAGAGAGCAAACCGGCTCTAAACTGGACAGCCAATGATTTTTAAACCACAACTGATGCCGATACGGCAGGGAAAATTTACATTGGATTTCACGTGATGTTTATAGGCCTAATCGTTTTCAGTGATTGTATTATTTATCTGAATTTCATCCTTCGTTCATTTTACATTTTTGATAATTGCCTTTGCAACAACAGATTCAATTATCAATATGAAGATGAATATTGTGGTAAATTGTTTAGTCAATGCTATGGCACTGTTAATGTACTCGTGTCAGCCAGCGATTGAAAGCATCACCTTTAGATCTTCAAGTAGTGTAAACCACGGTGTCTCTAAGATTGCATCCATTCAGTTGTTTGCAATTGTAACCAGGGCTGTCAGTGGGGGTATACGCGGGTATACGACGTATATGCACTTCAAACCATAGGGTATACGCCTGTGAA
>JAOQGN010262291.1:0-10321 GCA_027564295.1 Himantozoum antarcticum | reverse complement strand
GTAATAAAATAATTGTACAAGTTATTGTATACTAAATAAAGCTAGGCAATTATAGGATATATATAGCACATATAGCATAGAGGCATGTAATTTAATAAAAGTCAGGTAATTATACCATTTAATATTATAGTAACAATAATGTGATATACACATATCTAAAACTTTTCATAATCAAAGCTTTAGCTCAAACCAACATTTTTAATTGAGGGTGCTACTGAGATGTCCAGCACACAGTTTCAAATAATAATTCAATATATAATAATTTATGATGTCAGATTTAACATTTATTATCCAATTTTCTGCCAGAAACTAACAATAGAGTTAGACTCTCTTAACTGTATCAGGAGTTGTCTGTTCCATGAAATCCTTTCTTTTCCTATCTTCCTTTCTACAATTCTTTCTTTGTTATAAAGTTATAGCATCTTCAGGGCTTTGGTTATTGAGCAAGATAAATAATGGCTCCCTAAATCTTGCATGCAACTGCTTTGAAATTCAAGCTTATTATGGCCAATGGAAGCTTTCTTAGTATTGTGGCCATTTGCAAAATAATCAATATTCAACACTATCATGTTATTTGACATATTATGTTTTAGTCAATATGCAATTCTCGATGGTCAACTCAAAATGTAGTTGAAGATTTATATTCGCATCTTTATTGTCATTATGTAAGAGGTGTAGATCATTATATGCAGTCTGATGATAATTATGTATGTTATAGGGTAATAAACAATGAACTAGATACTACATAAGATATCTTCATTACTGGATATAAGCGGAATAAAAAACGGATATAAAGGAATAATTTTAAGCAATTAAATGATGAATTGTAACCTGAACCCTGAATATAAAATCCTGAATTAAAGCGATATAAAATGAAGACCATGGGGCGTTGAATCTTAATGTGCTATACAAACAGCCGCAGGCACCGTCAGCGCTAAATATTGTAATGTTTTTTATGCACTACACAACTTTTACTGCTGTAGCCTACTTGTAGCATGAATGGCCTTAGTAGCAATAAGGGCCTACTGTAGCAATAATGGCAATACAAGCAATCAAGACGTCTCTGGCGAGGTCTACACAAACTTGGGTAGTAAGTTTATTGACCCCTGGAGATATCACAACAATGGCAGGAGAAGATGAGTAGATAACAATAATAACCGAGTATATCATTTAGGCAAGTGTTATTACTCTGGCAGGAATATCAAGACTGGAGTCGACTGATATGGTACGGGCTAAATGGTATTATAGGCTTAATAATTAAATGCATGGCTCACATATATACGGTAGCTTCACAGCAATACATAAAGCAGAGACAAGCTCTTTAATAAGAATTAATGTTATTGCAGTGCAGCAGATGGTATATTGTCCTGTATTCTAAGCAGCAAATAACTTGGATCTTAGGCAATAGGTGATGGAGATGCTGTATACATCAGCAGGTCTACTTTCTGTTTCCAGCATATATTATTATCCATCGTTTAGGGAAGTTCTCCGCCCTTTACTAATCTGGTGTAGGCATCTTCACTAGGTGCAGCTGGAAGGCGGGCAGTTGCCCACGCACTAAAGATACGAGAATAGCATCCCTAACAGTATATGGCCAAGGCTAACCCTGTACATTGGTTGGTTTACAACACTGAGACTTGGAGTTGTGATGTTATTGTTTGTAGAGCTTGAATGCAGAACAGCTAAATGAGTTGAAGAAACAAAATGAAGAGAAACAATTCAGTCTCGTTAGAGAAATCATCAAACAATACTCCAACACAGAATTAAGGTAAGTTCATGCGCTTTACTGGGTCATGCTGGGTAAGCTGTGTTCTTACTCAAGCCATCTAACAATAAGGACGCTTGTCAATAAATTAATGAACTATTTCACATTCGGACTCATTCACTCGTTCAGTGTATATAGGTGCTTTTTCACTTTCGGCTCGTTAAGGACAATTTCTCTACACACAGTTGAAACTACATTGAGTATTGAGCATTGAGTATTGAGCATTGAGTAACGCCTACTTTTGGGAGAAGCTAAAATATAAGTTAAGGTCTCAATATAACGACATGACCATTTGGCTGATTAAAATCTTCAAGATTTATAAGCCAAGCCATTTTAATATCTCAGTTCTAAGTCAGTTTAAGCTTTCCCTATGTCAATTTAAGCTTGCCCTAAGTCAGTTTAAGCTTGCCCTAAGTCAATTTAAGCTTGCCCTAAGTCAGTTTATTACAAATATGAGCAACAATGATATTGCCCGTACCCTATCATATTTATCTGTTGCCTTGCAATTTCTTTTAATTGCATTAATTTTGGCATCAGAATATTTTATATACATAGTGCTCAAGCCTCATATAGTCATATACATAGTGCTCAAGCCTCATAATCTACTCTTTTTGAAAAGTGGCCTTGGAGTCTTCAATGTGTTAAGTGGTTTTGGCTTTAGAGTACGGGCTACCTCCTGTATATTATATGCAGATCGGTACACATAGCAGTAGATAGTGAGAGGTGCTTGCCCAAGGAAGAATAGTTGACAATAGACACAGACAGCGGGTGGGGATCCCGAGACCCACAGATTCTAATCCGAGAATCTTTACATCTGCACTATCTCATTTCATCTCGGATTTCAAATCGTTTTATTATAAGAATATTAGACCTTATCTATGGCTACGTTTCAATATAAAAATATACTCAAACATAAACATCTCCACTCCATTTAGTACGATTTTATTGCTGATTTAGCCTCAGTTCAAATGATGGGCTGCACTTCTAGGTCAAAAAGCTTGCAACCCTAGCTACCACTACCACTAATACAAATTATTAGTGGCGTACATCGGTGTATTCCCTGGTGTAGGTGGAAGATGCCAATGAACGAAGCCCAGTTACAAAAAAAAAATTGAAGTAAGATTTGTTATCATGGACTAATTATGGAGTTTTGATTACTTTACAGTGAAGAAGAACTGGACAAGCTCAGCAGTATGCTACTGAAGTATCTTAGCGATGAGGCAGAGAATGGATTGTTGGTGGAGGAAACTGCAAGTCTTCTGGGATTGCAGCAGCAGGGAGCTGACGGAGAGGTCAATGACGGCGCTATCAAGCGTTACCTGGAGAAAATAGGCTCCCAGTCATCATTAAATAAACGATTGGCTGGTAATAATTATGATGGACTGTCTAACAGCGAACTAGAGTCAACATCATTTATGAAACGATATCTAGGCAGCATTGGGAGCGGAAATTACTTGGTTGATAAACGATATCTTGATAGTATCGGAGATGAAAACTCTTTGGTAGCAAAACGATATCTCGGAAAAATAGGTGATAGCTCGATAGCTGCAAAGCGTTATCTTGGGAAAATTGGCAACGATAACATGATAGCTGCTAAACGTTATCTTGGCAGCATTGGGAATGATAATTCCTTGGCTGGCAAACGATATCTTGGCAGTATCGGTAGTGGAAACTCTTTGGTAGCAAAACGATATCTTGGAAAAATAGGTGATAGCTCGATAGCCGCTAAACGATATCTTGGAAAAATTGGCAATGATAACACTATAGCTGCGAAACGATACCTCGGAAAAATAGGTGATAACTCAATAGCTGCAAAACGATATCTTGGGAAAATTGGAAGCGATAACACAATAGCTGCTAAACGATATCTTGGCAGAATTGGTGATGACAGCTCGGTAGCTGGTAAACGATATCTCGGAATAATTGGCGACGAATCTCCAGTAGTTGCCAAGCGATATCTTGAAATGATAGGAGATGGAGACGCAGCTATTAACAAGCGATATCTGGAAATGATTGGAGATGGAGCTATTAACAAACGATATCTGGAGCTGATTGGAGGCGAAGATATTCTAAACAAACGCTATGTACATGACAGTAATAGAAAACTTAGCAGTCGGTCAGCTCCCGCAGATGTGCAAGCCAGTAGTGAGGAAACCAAGGCTCAAATAATTCAACAATTAATGAATAATCTGGCAAATGAAGAATAGTAAGTAGAAATCAGATCTGATGCAATCTTCCTTCCGAATATTTGCTCTCGTCACCAATAGCCATAGTTCTAAGTATACCCTTAGTTGGAGATGTGGTGGTTTATACCCAATACTCAAGCTATGCCATTGATGGCAACTGTGCTCATGTTAGGAAATCTGTCCTGCAAAGGTTACAGTTCCATGGACTATTGCAGTGCGACCAGTCAGTCAAGCACTGTTATACAGAAACAGGGTTGCACTGTCAAACTCGGATCTCTCTATCAATACGGCATGCGGTCTTATCTCATACAATTATATATAATAGTTATATGAATTTATAGTGGATATTATTATAACCTACATATAAAAATGGCTACAGCAAATTAAGTCTACATTGAATGACATTGAAAACGTCAGGTCTCGTCCGGTCACTGAATGTGAGTTTGTTCGTCACTCACAGCTAGTGTGGTCTTTGATTTGCGAATGCAAGTGTAGCCCGAAGTGAACAAAACCAGGCTACTGGCTGGTAGGGGTAGACACACCCTAAATCTTAGACACAAAAAGTGCTCGAAGTATGAATTCTGTATCAAGTGATTTATAAATGACTCAATAATATACAATAATGTATTATAATTATATTTTCATTATGAATAATGTTCCTTTGTGATGTTTTAGAAGAATTTTGCAGTCAGTTTCATACGGATTTGATAACCACTTTAATGAATATAAATAATGAACAACATTGTTATAATTACGTTTTGGTATATCTCTCTGTGTTGTGCTTTTACATACATATTTGATATAATATAAAGTTTCCATAAACCCAAGAAACTTCTTATTTTCTGCAAATATTTATTGATTAGAATTGTATACATCAGATGGACAGAACTTGGCAAATAACAACAGACAACTCCGTTACAATTTAACAATAGTTATACATGTAGTACATTCCAAAGATTAATAATAATTAATTAGGCAGTTAGCTTGGATTCCCTAGAATTTGCAAGGATTTTGAACCTAGGTTACATATACGTATTTTGCATGGATACATCACAGCAAAGCAGTGTGTATTTCATACACTATAAGCTAAGCAATGAGACTTGAAATTAGATTTAGGCTAAATAGGTTAGCGCATTATTAGGAGTTATCAGCACATGCAATATAAAGAAATTCTACCTGGTCTTGGAATCAAAGATAGGGTAATAAAACTTTAACTTGCAAATTAAATTTGGTAACAATATAGCACTACAATACCTTCAGTTTTGAACCAATAAAGACAGTCTAAATACATGCATATTGTATAACTGTACAATGCAAATACATACAAAATGTATGTTACAACAGAACAAATAACAATTCTGACTGATAGGTAGATACACAATGTATATGATACTGTATTATGCCTTATATACATTATATATCTACCTATTGCTGCAGTTAATTAACATAATACATTAATTTAAAATACGGAATTTACAATTTCATAAAACTACAGCCAGAAACCAATACGCATATTGTGAGGAGACGTGTAAGATGTTAATACCAGTATAACACATGATATATACATGTAGGTTAGGTATCCATATACGCAGAGGTAGTTGATTGCTGTGATGAAATCATGTATTAGTGCACGAGTTATATAATAAGCATAGTGATGACTTTACCCACTGTGTCATAGACATCCAGAGTCACATGAAGTTATCAGCTGTGTGCATAGACATCCAGAGTCATATGATGTTATCAGCTGTGCGCATAGACATCCAGAGTGACATGACGTTCCAGTTGTGTGAATAGACATCTAGAGTCACATCACGTTATCAGTTCGCATAGACATCCAGAGTCACATGTCATTGCCGACTGTTTCCATAGACATCCAGAGTCACATCTTCACAACTTCATTATGTCATATTCTAGTATACAAAAGTTTGCAGTTCGTGACTTTACAGTAACAATTAATACGATGCGTTTGCCTATATTTCTTGATTCCTACAAAGTTACACTGATATTATTTCCATGCCCGGTTGACCATCTTTTTGAGGGCAAAGTGCCGGGTTACAAATGAGATAACTATCATACCAACAGTTACACCTCCTATGAATAGGTAGTCAAAGTCCTCCTTTAGCCTGTCATACATCTTAGAGGGTGCTACCCGTGTGTGGAACACATCTACAAAACAATACACAACAGTATATACTAACATGACATGTAACAATCAGTTGGTTCGTGTGTTTGGTTCGAGAGTCATGAGAAGGCAGAGAACAACAAGGCTGTCGTCTGCAAGTCTGGTCAGAGACTTTGAATATCCCAAAGAGGGCGTTGCTGGCTAGACGCAGTGATTGGCTGCAGTGACTGTGCGCTCATCAGAATTACCACACTCGATATTAATTTACGTGTCTTAAACGCTGATAAATAAAAAGAAAATATACCGAAACACAAGCTGTGGACAATAGGTTACAAATTAGAAAAAATATTATCTCCAACCACTTCAATTTGGTGGTTGGGGATAATTTTTAGCTGTCGGCTGTAATATCCTAGCAGCAGTATAGGATATTTCATATATATATATATACATTATATTTGAGGTATATATTATAAGGATATTAATTGAAGTAGATGTTAGCAAACATCATGTCCTCCTAGCTCCTATAGATAAAAATATATTTAATCAGACAAACAAGACATGAACATCTCTCAGTGAATAGCTGGAGGAATGTCATCAACATAACATTGCCATCATAGAACTCTCCAGAGGCCATCATAGAACTCTCCAGAGACCAGCAATTCCATGATTAGTCTTGAAGAGAATTTTGAGTAAGGAGCCCAGGAAGAGGTTCAAGTCTTCTCAGTACAGCAATGCGCTATGTTACTTCTAGAATAATATGACCAAGGAAACCAAATAGTGGAAACAGCTGCTGCTGATACGATTTTACTGATACAGCAGCAGTGGCAGTTAAGAGATGAGCCAAACAACAACTGCACCCAAACCCCACAAATTTTATGGCAGTTAGCAATTTATTTACTGCCTGTGCCGATACACTATTTTTTTATGTATTTGAAACTCAATAATATAATGAATTAGTTATACGAATGTTAAATCTTTCGTATTTAAACTTTGTACACACAGATACAACTTGTGGTATGCCAAATGCTTGGTTCTGTTCTGTTTGGTTACACGGCAAACATCTTGTCGCACAAATTGCACTATAGATGACTCTTGCCGGTCCGGCTAGGTGGTGTCAACGAACCGAAAGCGGTATGGGGGGTTCTCTACTGGAATGGATGTTACGGTAGGGTAAATTTGTAAGAAAATTCTGATTTCTAACAGTGTGTTACAAGCACACTGAGTAAACTTGAGTAATATTCTACAAACCTTGGTGCAGCACCAAGTGGCAGGCACCAAGTGGCAGGCACCAAGTGGCAGGCACCAAGTGGCAGGCACCAAGTGGCAGGCACCAAGTGGCAGGCAGGGCACAGTGTCATATCTGCTGTACCTGTAACAGCTTCAAATTAATTTTGTGCATTTTCAACTTTTCATGGTATGTGGCATTTAGCTTCACCACCCAGTGCAGTAGGGGAGGGGGAATGGGGTGGTAAATTGGATCCACTTTTAGCACCGTTGGTAAGCAGGACATGGGCCATATACACATCCTCCCAAGTTTTTGATTTCATGTAATCATATTAATTGGGCAATTAAATCACAAGTAGGTGTAATCGTAAAACAAACTCAAATATTAAATTTGCCCACTATCAGTGCTGGCATTTACACAGTACAGTATGGAAAATGCAATAACGATATGTAATGTTGTTTTACAGTTACACAATGCTCACCTTTTATAATATCAAATTACGTTAATAAATGACTTAACAAACAGTATCAGTATTTAGACGAGCATTTAGTTACATGAATCACGCGAAGTGTAGGTCACCGTTTACGTAAAACAACACCACATTATCAATTGATAAGGTAACTCACCGCTGATGCGATCTCCAAAATTGGAAGTAGTGTTACAAGGAAATACATATTAAAAAAGGTCTCGTTTGTAAAATATTCTAGGAATATTGAGAATAAAAAGACATAATATTTGCAGTATTGATCACTAATTGGTGGCGTTGTGATACGTAGGTGTGATATTTCCGTACAAGATAACGAAATGTCAATAAACTCTCCTTAAAACAAAACAGACGGCAAATAAATACAAATTACAAATTATACTGCGAGGGGGAGTTTGAGCAAACAACATAGTTTATATCACACAGTTTGGGTGAATGGTTGGTTATAAAAATATGTTGTAATAAGCTACATGTTGTGACCAATCTGCTACTACGGGGAAATATTACATCACAAGAAAAGTATGATTTACTTGCAAGGCATGACAATGTCAAAAGTGCTCAATGGCTGATTTGGAGCTTTAAACATGTTTGTACGATTAACTTGTTCCTAGTCATCTGAAACAGATTTGGGTTGTCAAAATTATCTGTGACTAAAAAGTACAAAAGTTGAGCTAAACGATCGCGTACTAAAACAATGAGCTATAAATAACCGCTGGGTTTGAGAGAGAGCATACATAGCTGGTAGATGCCACTTCCGGCACTATGCATTGACTGACGGGTTCTGATATAGGCCGGAGATGATTAGCAGTGATATTTAATACTGCAAACTAATTATTCCTGACAGGTAACAATATCATCTATCAAAGTTGACGATTTGCTAAAAATATTAAAACTGTTAATTGAAGAAAAATGAACTCCTTTTCAAGTTATTTATGACACCAAAAGAGACAACAGTTCTCTGGCTCCATTCTTTAAGCAATCACACTCTGCCACTTCAAGTGGCCAATAGCAATCAATTTCAAGTATTTTATATTTCTTCATTTTCTTTTACGCAGGTAATTATCTCTCATCTTCAGCTAAGCGTAGGTAAATGACACGATATAATGGCAATGAAAGCTACGCTAACTTAAACCAAAGTTATATTGGCATATTAGAAAATTCAATATCAAACAAACTTTTATCTCTACGTGGCCTGGAATGAATATAGGCCTGGAATGAATACGCAAAGTAAATTTGCTACCTTTGGAAAAGCAAATATCATAGCGGCATATGTTACGCCTGTTATCTGCTTAATTAAAATTTTTCAACATGAAAATAATATTTTTTCATATAACGTCAAACTCATTAATCTAGGAAGAATTGCGGATACCTAGTGTATAGTGAGTCAATGTGTAGGCGTTTGGGCAATTCAAGTATGACATAACTTATCGTACAGGAAGGCATAAATGTTTTTGACAAATAACAATAGATGGGGAGGGAGCGGGTGACATTCCAATAACAAAATTATGAAATTTTGCAATTAGTAACATATACGGGATGCGGTATTTTATACAGGATAATTGCAGAAAATTGCATTCATAGATGCCACGATATGTTTACCGGGAGAGGCAGCAGTCAGCAAGGTACTCCCTCCTAGATAACATCAAGTCTCCTCAATATATATTTTAATGAGCTCCTTAAAATGTGATTTTCAACATTTTTGTTAAAGGGTTGAACAGCAAAACTCATAAATCGATATAGACCATACATTCTGTATTACAATAATGTATAATTTTTCCATCGGAGAGTTTTCTTTAATTTCTAATCAGTTACCACTATTTTCATAATATAGTTCTTAACTACCTAGACTTAGGTTTAAATTACTCACCCCCAACCATCAGACATGCACAGGATATGTGTCATATGCTGTGTCATATGTGCACAACATATACACTATATTTTTACATTACCTAAACCATAGGCTACAACAAGGCTGGTACTCTCCAGTCCAGATGGTTCTGAATGCAAGTCTCGGATTCTGTAGACACTCTGATTGTAGTTGATGGTGCCTTCAAAGCTGAGGGGTAACTCCGGCATATACGGTGGTAGACCCTCTTCTTTAGAAGCTGCGGTGGGCTCTAGCGGCCTCCTAGGATCTATAAATAGCTTGGGAATCTCAACTATGCCTCCAACCGTTCGGGCCACTGTAATAATAAAGCACAATCAGATATTAGACATGACTACTTAAGTACATAGTGACCACATACCCTACTGGAAGAAATAATCTGCGAACATAATTTTGATGAATCTCAGCACAAAGTTGAATTAGCGAATTTTCAACTAGCGAAATATAAAACCGTACTAAGTGTGGGTTTTTATATATGACCTTCAAATTTTACAACTAAGGGTGCTTTCGGATACTCTCGCGGGGAGAAAATAAAAAAGTAATCTGCGCCACAATCGTGACCATTCGGGAACCCATCTTGGAGGGAATAAAAAATAAAAATATTCAATATATATATTCTTTTTTATTATTTCTAAATAAACGATGGCTAGCGAC
>JAOQGN010262180.1:0-10321 GCA_027564295.1 Himantozoum antarcticum | reverse complement strand
AATCGTATAAGTAGCACAGTTATATCCGACCAATCGTATAAGTAGCACAGTTATATCCGACCAATCGTATAAGTAGCCGTGTAAGTGGTGCACTGTCCTACCAACTCATGCTGAATTGGTCATACCGGAAATACTCTCCTCGTTTTCATTTAAGCGCACTAGACGTCACTTGTGGTATTCTAACTTATAATGATACAATAACTCCATCTAGTTGCGGTCTGTACGCTGTAAACTTATTTGGTGCTTGCAGAAGTGGATGTCTTGTGGCTCAGTAATACCATTCCTGCTCATTCTCAGGGTTGTCATTGTCATCGTATGTCTGCGCAAATCTTAACTGAGCTCTCTCTTTTCTGCTCGCCAAAGCGAAGCGAATAATGTCTGGAACTGAACGGAATGGCTGTATTCCATTTCACTTCTATTGCGATCTAGTTACTATGTTTCTACCCAACAACTACTGGTGATTATCATTGCCCCATTATTATATTTGAGACAACCACTCTGCGGTGGCTCGTAACTCCGAAACACTGTCCAGCTAACAAAAACATAGTAAATTTCTCCTCATTGCAAATTATAAAATCCTTTGTCTATATAGCACAGTTTTATTTGGCACTATACAACTTAATATCTAGATTGCCTGAAACATAATGTAAATTAAAAGATAGATATGCATCTAATGCTTTTAAAAGCGATTTATAAATTGCGTAAATTTCTTGACTCCTTGAATAGAATAGAAAGGCTCTTATCAACATAGGATGAGCTTTTGTTTCATATTAGTCACTCGCAGTGATTGTGAGCACAATACTATAATAAGTATAATTGTATTGTGCTTAGCAAGTAGTGTTAAACATTTCTATATGCACACGAACGAAGACGTTGATCACATCAATGCTTATGATAAACAAAATATACATCTATTTAGGTTATGCTCATCACTTACTGGACAATCGGTGATCAGGTTGGCCGTGTTTCAAAATGGGATAATAAATATACAATTTAGGAAATAATGTAACAATGCTGTTTAGGCTGGGTACTGCACTTGCACTGGAAGAGCAGCACTTGGCATTGTTAGTGTTCACACATAGGACATGCATGTAATTATGTTTTTGGAATTCTACCATTCATACATACCGCCATGTGTAAAAGTACCAATCAATTTCAATGCTTTGGCTTTACAAGAAATGCTATAGAGTGCAATAGCGCTTTCTGTATAATAATTGGCTACTTTGTTTTGTTTGTAAAACGTTCAATAAAACACAATCACAGTCTCTCCTAATCACACGCAAACTCGAACTGACTAAAAAGCATGCATACAATATCATTATTTATTATGTTTACTACATCTGTTGTGTCCCAAGGACTTTATTTGCATATATAGCGCTTCGTATAAACAGTTTCAAGGTGATTGAACTAGTCTACTTAAGTAATTGAACTAGTCTACTTAAGTGATTGAACTAGTCTACTTAAGTGATTGAACTAGTCTACTTAAGTGATTGAACTAGTCTACTTAAGTAATTACCGTCACAGTATATTTACACCAGACTTGGTCTCCCTCCAACAATGCCATTGTATCACATTATCAACGTTACCGCTCATAATGTACTAATTGGATATCTCAATAAATTTAACCGTGAACCGTATAACACATGAAAACAGTAGACCATTCTTATTTATCCATCACGCCTCATCTTGATCCAAATTCACATCAAGCTGCTATAGATGGCACATTCTACAGATATCCCAAAAGTCTATAGAGCGTACAGGCTGGACTTGAGACCCAAAGAGCGTACAGGCTGGACTTGAGACCCAAAGAGCGTACAGGCTGGATTGACCGACCTGAGATGACTCTTTACCCTATTATCTATAGTTGAAGCTCATATAGAAATATCTATATCTATAGTATATAGTATATCTATAGATAGCCCAGGGTCACAATCTATAACTGTGCAGGTGGACTTGGGCACAAATCACCTACAGAACTAGGCTCTCCATCAAAAAACGAGGCTTCTCTACTCATTTATCATGATTGGCAAGTTACCATTTGACACCTTGCAATGACTGGCAGCACAAACATACTCCCAAGAAACTTAGATTTAGGGCCAAGCCTAGTCTGGGTTTTCAAGCCTTCTGCAGGCATGGGAAGAAGGGGTATTCTCCTCTATACCTATTCCTTCATGCCCGCAGAAGGCGTGGAAACCCAGACTAGGCCGAGACCTGTGGGTGGTTTGTGTCACAATCCCCCCAGTGCGCTGAAAGAACTCAAGTAGTCAGCTTTAATGCATATGAGTGGAATAAATAATTACAGTATAAATGCATGTCCCTGTAAAACAACACTGCTGCAAATCGATTGTGACGATTTCTGAGTCGGACTAGAGTGTTTACTTTACAAAATGTGTGTAGTCTGTTTTCGATACTCTGCTAGTTGAAGAACCTTGGGAGTCGGGTGTTGTGGGTTGGTCTCTAAACACCACATCTCAGGCTTAAATATCGACTTGGAAAACCGCCATCTTGTTCCCATGGTTAATGGTAAATGGTAAATGGTTAATGGTTCTTGTTCCCATGGTTCCCATCTTGTTCCCATCTTGTTCCCATCTTGTTCCCATGGTTAATGGTAAATGGTTAATTCGAGAAGTACTGTGTATGGAAATGGAATACAGATACTTACCAACACAATATATCAGACACCGATCGGAGCCCGGTTTAATCCTACACTCGGCTGAGCAGGAAAAGTATTTTCCACCACCGCACACACAGGAGTTGCCGAAGTCGGTATGATTCCAGAACTTTGGCTCATTACATTCATAGTCTGCCCAAGAATGGCAATCTGGAGGAGGCAGCAGTGGAGTTGTCACTGCAGTCGTGTTATTAGGTGGAGGGGTCGGCAATGCACATGAGCCGAATTGACAGATCATATGAATTACTACTACGATTAACATACTCTGCTCTTCAGTCATTGTAATTTCTATGAAAAAATATAATAACATATCAATATAAATATAAATATGTAAATAATAAATATAGTAATTATTTTGTTTTCTTCTATAATATCGTATGTTTAGTAACTGACACAGGATTTCCAATGTATTTGCAATAAGTGCAAATCAGCAGGCAACAAGCATTCGGAATAATCACCCGTACAGTGTAATCGCATCTACGAACATGAAGCTTAATTGCATTTGCACTGTACCAACGTTGGTGGTTACTGTTATAATACACGGCTAAGAAAGCTTAGGCTAACCACTTCAACACTGTCTTGTTTAGTGATGGGTACAACAACAACAAAACTCTGTCTCAACAACAAAAGCCACCATCTATACTTTATTGCAGTGTTTTGCACCGTGATGGAAACACCCCCAACTCCTTTTATTGCACGGTGTTAAGTTCTAAGCCAGTCATAAAACTGTAGCACATTTTTTATATCAAGATATTTGAGAGAATATCACTACTGAAATTTATTTGAAAATGAAAGCCGTGGAGCAGAACTAGAGGATTCTCTATGATCCTGATTTCTAAATTACATGATGGGGACGGTTTATTCACGTCTCACGATCCTAGCGGATCTCCTAAAATGAAACCGCACAGATCAATTGTCTTCATGTCCTCTATGAGCCCTGCGAAGGGAAGCGCCAATACGATATTTCTTAAATGCAATATTATGGTTTTCAATACATCTTTCACAATTCTAAATAATACATTTTGAAACAGCACTTTTCTGCATAGCACCGATAGAATAGTTTGATCAATTGTAATATACGTGTACAACATTACTAACCAAATATTAAATGAAAATAATTTGGGCTATATTACCTTCTGTGAATTAGATTCTATATAATTGTGACACTGATATAGAAGCTGACAGGTGAATCAAAATGAAGTGATCAAAACACCTCACAATGAAAACACCTCACAATGAAAACACCTCACAATGAAAACACCTCACAATGAAAACATACAAATTTCGTGCTGCTGTGATTTGTGGATCGGCTTTTGGGGATATTGCTACATTCTACTAAATACCGATGCAAAATAGCCTGAATGTGAGATTTTTGGTTTCATGTTACATCATACTTTGAACACGAATATGACAACACAGAAAACATTGTTACGCAGAAGATAAATTTATAGTTCAAAATTGCAAACCAGTGACCAGAGCCGTCTCTTATACGGCTCTGGTTATTGCACTAGGCCCTAGCGCTCACCAGTTACCGCTGCGGATGGAGACTTGGGTTCCATCCAATGACAGAATTATAAAATAGAAAGTAGTAGGCCTCCATCTGAAGTCCTCATATTCATACAACTGGTTAATTCTCTAGCAAATTTCTCACATACATGCAGGTGGTAAGATGCTTCCAATATCAGCGTTCCAACATAATTTTACTACTGGTTCCACTTTTAGACTAGTCGTATCTAAATATTTTCCTAGCGGTTAGCTACCGTGGTTGGGTGCAAACTTGCACATGCTGGAATTAACTAGTTCGCTATAACAAAAACACAGATGCCTCCTAATAAAGTGCGATCACGTCCCAAACTTAAAATTCCGAATACTATCTTAGAACAAAACTAAGCTGAAAAGTTTGCATTTATTGCACCTAATTGTTTTACGCTTTTATTCTTAGCATTTAAGAAGCCAATTTGGCCTTCCTCTCTTCTGACGGGAAATTACACAAATTCTTTCTTCGGCTGGTAATCGGCAGGTGAGAATACCTGCAAATGCTACTAATTATGTTGAAATTTGTATCTATGTACTCATCTGCATTGTGAGATGAACTATGAAACATAACATGGAATACAACATTAGGCTGAAAGAATGTGGGAAGATACTAGTACCTACTAGTGCAGGGTAGACTCTCTCCTTTGTCACTGTGCTACTAGAGTGTTACTACACTTCCACAATTCCGCTATAGAATCTTCATCTAAAGAACTTCACTGCCTCTTGCTGTGCTGTGAAAATTAGCTGTGAAATAATAGATACTACGCAAAATAAGGGAAATATTGGAAATTCCCATAACACAGCGCTTTCCATGGAAGGCCAATCAAGGGTAACCGGATTAACGTTAACCAATTGATCATTTGTTATCTTAGCGGTATTTGTTGGCATAGGCGCTGCAGCGTATATCAGGCTACGTGACAATAGTCATGTGATAAATGTTGATTATACCTTTGTAATACACCTCTATTAGTGCATAACACAATACAGATTGTTTATATATACATGTATTATATAGTCTGTGACCTTGATTTGTGCTGGCTTGGGTCAAAAGCCTACGGAATACTGACAGTTCGTAAATTACAGTTAGAAAATGAGTGTTTCTAGATTATTGTGGTTGGGGTTTGGGTTGGAGCACATAGTTACCCCAGTCTAATGCCTAAGTTCTCACTCTTTTTCGAACTGTTATCTTGTCATAGTAAATAGCCATGGATTTAAAGCCTACACGCTGAAAAGACTGGGCAAAATTATTAAGCTACAAACTTGTGTTAAAATGTTTGTGTCAAACCCAAACATTTTGGTTTGGGAGAGTCTAGGTGCCTTAAGTTGTCTTATCCTGATAAATGGCAATCACGTCCCAAATCTCGACCACAGAGTAGAACAAAGCTGCCTTATTGCACTTAACTGATTTAAGACTTGTGGAGCTGACTTGTATTAATGACTAAAGGCGCTGTACTATTCTGATATAGCTCAACATGTAAATTAGGTGAGATGAAGAGAAGATGTGAGGCGGTTGGCCATGAGGTGGTGACTATGCAAACTGTCAACAATCATCATCAAAATATTTCTAAAGAGAACTATGCTGCTGCTATAAATATAATAACTGTGCATTGTATTGCATTGTATTGCATTGTATTGCATTGTATTGCATTGTATTGCAAGTTTTCTGAACGACATGCGGTTGCAATGAACACGGAAAATACATTAGGTATTTTTGGGATTGTTAATATTATTATAGGTATTATTGTTATTAATAGGAAGGTTATGCACCATGACCATGGTGCATTGCAAATTCAAAATACAGATTCTTGACGTCATTTAAACATTTGTATTTTATTCAATTATATAATATTTATCTTAGACTTTTTATTTTTTCTTCTATATTTTAAGTTTACACTACTTTAACTTCTGATATTTACCTCAAGGCCACCACAATTATCATCCTGATAGAAAATTGACAATGAGCCATAGTTTGAGTTCCATAGTTTGAGTGCTCAGTTCATCGCTCCTGGTCAGATTTCAGATCTATAACAGGAATAAAATAATTGCATGACTTTTCAGGAGCAGAGATACCTTAATGGGACGAGGACATGAACCATCATGCCGTTAAACAGGGTATGATTCCCGTGTTTGCCACTTGACTTGATACTTGATTTGCAAAATATCAAGCGGTTTGCGGACACATCTTGCTAACGATGATGAAGGCTTGTGAGCAAGTCTCCGGCAACCTGTGTACTTGGCTTTAAAACTGAGGGTAATGTAGGCGCCTCTTGCTTGTAGCGATATAATTCCAACACAAGTCTTCGGTGCATGGTGCATCCAAAATAAAAAATAAAAATATAACGGAAAAATGTTGTCAGATAACAGTGGTCACCATATTCAACACCTGTAAGTATGAATTCATCGCTGGCACTGGTCATTCTATACGATAATTCATTAGTACTCCAACTGGCTCAGTATCTGTACTAAGAAAGATTTAGTGGCCGAGGTCACCACATGAAGCCTCAGTAATTAAATCTAAGGTATCTCGTTATTATTTTATACACTCAGCTTTAGAGTACAATTAGAGCAGATTCATATCATGTTATTGCTCCATAGTATACTTATTGGATTTGGGTAGACTGACCCCCCCCCCCGCCTCAAGTCTGATGATGAAGGGGGAGCTGCCATACGTATATGATCACAGAGATCTGTATCTCTGTGATCATATACGCGTGGCAGCTCCCCCGTCAGCATCAGACTGGGGGGGTCAGTCTAGAATTTGGGTACTATGACAGATGTAAGCAATTTTCTTACCAGATAACTTTCCATTTTGTGATAATCTAAACTACAAACTTGGCTGTCTTTGCCTTCCTCTCACATCTTTTCAGGTGATGGTGATCCGCTATGTGAAAGACAAATATACCAAGTCATATTTATATCATGTAGTATACGATGCAGTATACGCAATACGATGCAGTATACGATGCAGTATACGATGCAATACACGTAATATGATGTAGTATACGTAATGCAATATGCAGTATACGAAGCAGCGTACGAAGCAGCATACGGCGCAGTATACGATGCAGTATACGATGCAGCATACGATGCAGCATACGATGCAGCATACGCCGCAGTATACTGTGAAGTATACGATGCAGTAAGCGATGCAGTATACGATGCAGTATACGATGAGCATGGTCATATACAATGGGTGTGGTCAGATGTGATTCACAGGGAAACATAACTCCCATCCAAAATCAACAACATCATCAGCTCAAAGTTACCCAGACACCAAATTCACAGATAATTAATAATAAAAATTATAACAATGATTTCTTGACTTTAGACGGTGCTTAGAATAATGATCCGGTGAAAATTCTTCTTCATAGATTTTAACACCAACAATTTCTGGACTATTTGTGTACGTGAGAAATAGCCAAAACAGAAATCTGGTCTAAGTGAATTTCAGAAACGGTTCCCAACTCAATAACAATGCAACAGACATTTTAATTTGAGTTCGGGGCTGGGAGGTGTGTGGACTGGAGTTGCAATTTCAAGCAAATTTTGAGAGTGCTGCGGCTCCTTGAGGTATAATGTCAGGGTTAGCAGCACAGATAAATACTCATCGATGGAAGTGGTTCCAGTTATCATCAACAAAACGGAAAGCAAAATAATGATGAATTGACTTGGAACTGCGCTTGGGCTACAGCAATGACCAATGACACAGAGTGTCAAGCGATAATCTCAAAAGTTAATTGGGTCACCAACGGAGTGGCTAATGGCTAATACTTGTTGGCTGGACACTGCTCAAGCATGGACACACTGAGACTCAAGCATGGACACACTGAGACTCAAGCATGGACACACTGAGACTCAAGCATGGACACACTGAGATTCAAGCATGGACACACTGAGACTGGTATTCTATGGTTTAGTTTTACCCTGTATTCCCTGTTCGATAAGATATAACAATTTATGAGGTAACTGTGTGAGTTGGCACATGATTGAAGAATATATGTAGTTTAATGAACTCCAAGCACATATTGGTCCGAGAGCGTCCACCATAACCATAATGGTCAATACTTAATAGGATGAGACAATTTATACCACTTTTCAAATTTATTTGTTCATTTGCCTGTTGAATTCTAGTAAACCTACATGCTTGCAGATGTGACCAGTGACAAGCAAACAATGCAGCTATAAGAGAGCACAACTCCCGGATATTACAGTAGGTGACTGTTACGTGACGTTTTGGACGTGACATTGACATCCACAAGTTTTGACAACCGGGTGAAGGTGCAAGTGCAAAATGGTAGGACGCTCGACTCCTGTCCATGTGAAATTGAAGAGATGGAGAATTGAATTGGATATTTTGGAAAAATACAGGCCTGTCTTTTAAATTTCTGTATGCAATATTCCTGTCAAAGACAAATTTCACACATTAGCTATCCAAAGTTTCCAAACCCTTTGGGAAACTTATTTTTGCTGGACGCAATGTTGGACAACACATGTTATTATCAGGACATTGAAGAATAAAATATAATAAGAAACTATAAGTTGTTGTTCTTCTGATTCGAATATCTACTATGTAGATGTGTGCACGATATCTACATGTACATGTGTGCACGATATCTACATGTAGATGTGTGCACGATATCTACATGTAGATGTGTGCACGATATATACATGTAGATGTGTGCACGATATCTACATGTAGATGTGTACAAAATATCTACAGCAGATGTGTGCACGATATCTACATGTAGATGTGTGCCGATATCTACATGTAGATGTGTGCACGATATCAGGTATCACCCTCAAAAGTCATGGTTGAAAAATAAGTCATATGATAAGCAGCTTCCCGTGCTTCTCGTGATTTCTCAAAGCACGACCTTGCCAAAAGTTATCTCACAATGACAACATGCATATACTTTTTCCCACCCACCATCCCGTTCGACTACCAGAATGGTTGGTTATCAATGTTAGTGGTGAAGTAAGTTAGCCACTCTCACTGAAGGATGTGAAGGAAGAGTAAGGTTGTGGCAGAAAAGTTTTGCTAAAATCACAATCATAAAAAGATTAGTTGGAAGTTATCCCCTCTTGATTTATCAACTCGTGTCGCTATCGCCAAATCGAAGCTATAGGCAGAGTCAGCTTAATTAGGTGTATGACAGCCAGAGATGAACATTTATTTGTTACTGGTGTATTATGGTCTTACTCCTTTCGCTGTGACCAAGCACTATCCATCATGCAATAATATTCCATACAGCGCATTGTGCAAACCCTTCAGACTGGCACACTTGTAATGGTAACACATATCCTATACTAGTCATTAAGATTATCAAAATGGCGAGCCATTCTAAATAATGCCTAAAGTAGTCGTTTATCACTGAAATTATCACACAGTAGACAAAATTGGAAGTAGACAACTCCTGAGTGAAGTATGTAATTAGCCTAGACTGGATTTCCAAACCTTGTACAGGCATGAGGAGATATATGTGAGCTGTGAGGTAATCCTCACACATAACTCCCTCACGCCAGCAAAGCCTTGGAAACCCAGGCTATATTTAGCCCTCTGTACATGTACATAATAAGCACATACATGTACATGTAAATACAAATACATGAAGTGCGTTCAAAGGACTAAAATATCATTTATGGTTTAAATGTCTCACCGATGACTTATTTAATTACTTCATTTCTAATACTGCAAAACCAACATCCGATACAGCAGGTATAGTATATCTTTCATCATCAGCTCCTTGTAAATAAATTACCAGTACAAGATGTCTAACTCTTCAACTTGAATCGGCGGCAAAGATTTGGCCTACAAGTTGAAGTAAAATGTAATAAATATGGAGTCTACGATTCAATCCACATCTAACACAAATTTACAAAAGTAATGGATGTCTTCCGTTTCATCTTGGTATGATTCCTGTCCTACTACTACTGCTTCTCTACTGCATAAGAGGAGCCCGAAACTGGGATTGTTCAAAACGAAGTGTCAGTAGGTGGAAAACGAAGGTGAGACAACGCGGAGGTGAGACAACGCGGAGGTGAGACAACGCGGAGGAGAGACAACGCGGAGGAGACACAACGCGGAGGAGAGACAGCGCGGAGGAGAGACACCGC
>JAOQGN010262069.1:0-10321 GCA_027564295.1 Himantozoum antarcticum | reverse complement strand
TCTACATGTATACATTGTATTATACATTCTACATGTATACATTGTATTATACATTCTACATGTATACATTGTATTATACATTCTACATGTATACATTGTATTATTAAAATATGCCCACTTGCCAGATTATAGTTGCATACTTGTACATACCGGTACGCTATATATATATCTATCTGTTATTGCATAGTTACATAGTATATATATATATCTATCTGTTATTGCATAGTTACATAGTTTATATAGCATGAATCGCAATTGTAGCGTCTTCACTGTAAAAGACATATCATATGATCTATGACCGAAATATAGGCCTATTAATACTAAGTAAGACTTAGAATTTACTATCAAACGCTGCATTAATTCATACAAATTAATTCAATGTCATCAAAGAGTAGTGTTGTGCAATCAAATCGTTATATCTGATATTAGAAAGTATGAATCAAAATAAATCCACATGTGATTTAGGATTGAACATGCCGAGATATTTAGTAAATTTATCCAAGGGCAAATACAAGTTAGTAATCAACAATATTAATAACAGAATCAACATTGGTAAGACATTTCAGTAATAGCCCAGCAAAGTATAAGCATGAGTATAGGCGCTAATATTGGTATCAGATTACGTTATCATAGTTAGGAGGTGAAACTACAGTATATATATATAGAAGTAGTGCATCAATCGAACTAGAATGAACTCTAGACTACAGTCGATTGTAACGTATATTAAAATAAAAATAGTATAAGCAAATCAACAAATTAATGAATAGAAAATAATCTTGGTAACACTCGACTTGGTACCCAACGAATGGGTATGTTACGGAAACAATATAGTTATTGAGGTCTTCCAATACAATCCCACATATCGTATGAGATATTTACTGTACTTCTATATCAAATCTGTAGAGTCCTTGTACCTTAGCAGCAGCCCAGAGTACACCATCAGATATACACATACCATTAATCGAAGAATCGATAACAATATTAGCAAACCGTTTATGATGTATCTCCTGCTTCAGCTCCCCTGTAAAATGGGAGACTATATATACTTAATTCATTAATGTTAGAATATTGACACATATATAGCAATAAATGAGTATAGGCATAGTGTACCGACAAATCAAAAAGCATCTAACAAGCTCTAGACCAATAGGAGGCCCGGATTTTTGGGTTGGAGTAAAATTTACTCGGACTTTGAAATCAGATTTAATTTAAGTATGGTGCCAACGTGGTGCTCCTCTTAAACTCGCAAAAACGAGGTTTGGTTAAGGAGGCATCCTTAGTAACACCATTTTCATAAGCCGACAGCAATGGACACTCACAAAACATAATTATTCCCGACTACAAGACACAACTGTCACGTGATATAATTACCAACGGATCAACAACCAATATCGTAATGGTGTTCACCCCTGTGAGTGGAACAATAAGTCGAAATGAAATGATATAGTGTGCTACTTAATTGAAATTAAATTAAAAGTTAAAGGTAATTAAATTTTATGCATGGAACGATAACTTTAAACAATATTCCATTGGTTTATAATTACATTAACACCTTGACTACTTCGTTTATTTTCAGTTTATTTTCAAAATTGCATATGCCTCACTTGATTTCTATATTCTGGGAGAACTAATAGAGTTAGAACCTACATTAGAAAGTACATGTAGATATGAAAAGTGATCAAAACACAATTCTCCATAAGATGAAGCTATTTTTGGTTGAGTGGTGGTGGTGGGTGGATATGTGGTGGTGGTTGAGTGGTGGTGGTGGGTGGACATGTGGTGGTTGAGAGGTGGTGGTGGGTGGATATGACAAACAGGTAAGTAAAGAAAAACCGAGCATAGTTAGATTTGTTTGCACTAGTTGTGCAGTGGCACACCTACAGGTTTGAAACAAAGCCTATTAGAATCTCACAAAACTTGGGAGTCTAATAGACTTAGTTCTGGTTACTAAGGGCTGGGCTAAGTTATTTTGGCTAGCCATGTGACCTGTGACATGTGACCAATGGCATCACAAGACTGACGCATTGGCATCACAATGAAAACCAATGGAAGAAGTATAATTTACAAACTGCTCTATCTGGATATTCAAGATAATTTGATTCAAAGTTTATGTGCGTTATTCGTGTTAAATGTTTTATTTAACCTATATCAGACGGATTGTATTATGGGTGTGACATCTCCCTATCGGTTTTGGGGTGATTTTTAATTGCCCAATCCCAATCTACAAGCCCCAATAGATATAGGGATTGAGGGTGGTTTGGGTTTCAGGAGCTTGTGGGTCAAAAACACTGGAGACACTGAGAGACAGATGTGACACTTGCACGGTGATTGATAAGACAATACTTGGCTGATTTTTTAAGTAGTGTCTTCAGATAATTACGTGGCCATGTACATTACAGTACATTGGATACATTGTCAACATTTTGGCTATGAACTCTCATCAAATGCAGTGTTTTAAAAAAACATTTATTTTGCCCATAAATACTAGGCTTCAATTATGATGCAATGCAAAACAGCAAATTTTATATATTTTATATATATATATATGTGTAATTAGCTCTTGGAAGTGGCAACTGCCTGTGTGCTACTGCTGCTCAGGCATGATTACATTACCAAAATTGTATTGAAGTATCTCACAAATTTACAATAGATAACCATTATAGATTAAACCGAACCAAAGGCATAACATAGGCAATACAATTATCTATATGGTAATGTACAATAGCTTCTATTCATTGCATAGATAAGACTTACAGTGTAATAAGTAATAAGTCATAACTGCCGAATATCCAATGCCGCATTTACTAATACTGACGAGCAACACTAATCAGGTTTTATTGACATATAACCTGATTATATGTTATATGTTATATGACATATAACATATAATTATATGTTATATGTTAATATGTTATATGTTAACCATAGTACCATATTAATAATGGTACTATGGTACCATATTAATAATGGTACCATAGTACCATTATTAATATGGTACATATATAATAATCTGTACCATATTCAATTATATATGGTACAGATTATAATTGAAAAGCAGGATATTAGTTCAGTACTAAATAAGGTTACCAAAATAATATGAATTAATTAAATTATAGCAATTATTGAGGGTTAGAGTGTTGACTCTCTTAGTACCAGAAGCGGGTGGGGATCAACGTGAACAGTGCTTGAAATTATTGTACTGCAATCTATTGATAGGTTCGATGCAGAGGTTGTCCAGCACACTTTGATAGTGACCTGTGACCCCACTAGCCAATTCCATAGTGTTGGACACTACACTTCGGAGAGCAGTGGACGGTATAAATCAAAGATAGCTTATGTTAGAGCAATTTTTTTTGCATATGAGCGATGAACAATCACTCTAGCCTAAAACCAAGTGTCATGACTGTGAAGCGATTTGGTTGATAAATTAAAAAAAAAAACCCTCTGTTGGACACTACACAAATTGGACGCGAGGTTCACACAACAATATTTGTTTCGAAAACTCTATGAATTTGGCATGGATATAATATTTTTCTTATCATTTCATGATAGCTTGAACACTCGGCAATCTTGTTATGTGATTATGCAACTGATTTGAGAAAAACAAAGTGTGTAGTCTTGTAAAAAGTCGGGAACCTATATATGTTGGACGCTACATGTTGGACACTACATGTTTGTCCAGGATGTAATATAATGAAAATTACGTATAAATGAGTTATATTTATCATGGGAACTGTTCTAAATCTAACCCAAAATTTCTTACTTTGAAACCCTCCACACTAAATGTTGAGTTTGATGGGATTTATATTAACCATAAAAATGTAGTGTTCAACCATTAAAATGTAGTGTCCAACATGCAAGATATGTTGGACACTACATTTTAATGGTTGGACACTACATTTTAATGATTGGACACTACAAAGTGTTGGACACTACAATACAAAATGCACAATCATTGTAAGAAATAATTCACTGTGAATTGTAAAATTTCACTAGAATACTTAAAGGAGCCCGTTATATCTCAAATTATAAAAAGATAATATTATCAACCCATTACTGTAATAAATATATCAACTTTTGGTGTTTTCCAATGTTGGACACTACACCAAAACTACCATTTTTTAAGTCCAGTTTTTACATGATTCTGATAAATTATTAATAAATGCATTTGGCTTGTCATATTGCCAGACAGCTGAAATTATATGTAATACAAACATTTTTGCTAGACACTAAATATCAAGGGTCTATGGTGTAAACAAATTTGCATCACCATCTATCGTGTAAGCTACTGCAGCGGGGAACCTTTTTAAAAGGGTTATATTTGTTTTCGTAGACGGAGTAACCATTATTGCCTGAAATATTCATAATCAGCAGGTGTCAAACTTTCTTTTGATGTGCTCATTTATATGGTAGGTAGAATTTAAAAACATGATGTTGAGGCAGCTGTTCATATGGATTTGGCCCAATGTGTCTTGAATAGGCTCCTAGTAATTGCAGACACAATATCCACATGGATCTTGTGACCAGTTTCTGTCACCTTTTTTACATAATATGCGAGTTGGTGATAGTAAGTGACCAAGGTGACACAGGAGCAGCTTATAACATTTGCCATTGGCAATGTTCATCATAGGTGTTGTTTAGCAAATAGCGACAGTCTACTCCTAAAATGTGTTTGCTGTACTCCAACACAATACTAATCTTTCGAATTGCCAAATTTGTCGTTCGACCTACATTTCCGATGTCCTGCTCATCGGGTGCATGCATTGTTTAGATAAGCACTGCATAACATTTATACAGTTTATACCATTACAATGAGGATATCAGTTCTCGGGCGGTTAACCTCACCTAAAAGACGAAATTATTGATATATTCATGCCTTCAAACCCACCAACCACAGAGCACCATATAAGTGACAGAGGGAGACTAGTTAATCTTATTGGAGCAAGCCGTCATGCTTTAGCTTACAGTGCATCCCATATCAGTTAGGGTCTATTTCAAGAAGTATCTCATTGGGTAGAAATTTGGTTACTGCTCAGTGCACGCAAAGGTATTGTTTGATGTAACAAAATATGATTTTTTTTCTTTTCCTTCGTATCTCCAGGGACACCTCTCCTGCTCCATCTCAGTGTTTCAGCTGTTTGTGTCCGATGCTGCCGAAGTAGTAGAAAGAGCTCCGGACGTGTTGTAATTTTCAAGATTTCAACCACAACAAGCGCCATGCCTATTATAATAGTCTTCCAGCTCATCTAGAACTATCTTTGACTACTCTTTTGCAAGACCCTGTAGCAAGTTTAGAGTCAGCGTAATAATCTAAACTTGTAGGAATAGCCAGCAGTGTCAGGAAGCTTGTATGCCTTCCAACGACACTTAGCCAGCGTGTGTAATTAACCAGTTATATTCCCAATATTATTTTGGTACAGCGGTTGAACATGAAATTAGCTATATTATGTTATCCAAATCGTTTGGGCGATTCTCTGACAATATTCCGTGGACATCATTTTTGAAAACTAATGCTATAATAAAATGTTGTAACTGGTTAGATGGAGGACATTCTGGACTACTCTCAACTCATGGGTACATGTCTATACCTAGGGTAAAGGCTAAGGAAATATTGTTGACATAAAATCTGCCGATTTTGAAAAAAACTGCTCGGTCAGGAATTTGCAATCAATAGTTGTTCAAACTTTTAATTTTACATCTGCCAGTGTCACAACTGTGTGAATGTGAAGTATGAATGTTGTTTCACACAAGCAGTCTACGCATAGTTTGTGTGAAAACTGCGGTGGTACTCAAGACAGTCAAATTTGCTTCCTAATTCTGTCACGCAAAACACATGATAAAGTTTTGCTGTGCCTTTGATATTTGTATGACAATGCTCAGGCTTGGCAAAAGTTTGTTTCTCACTCATGGCAGTTGTTAACCCCTTTCCTACTACGGAAGAATATAGTCGCCCAAGACTACATCAGTAATAGCAGCTAAAATATTCAAGACACAGACTTGATTCTGGATTCATTGGAAAGTCCAGCTCTTGTTTTATCGGAATATATAGCTTCAAGTTTCTGGTGGCGGTGCTATGGCTGATCAAAGATGGTCCAGTTTTAATTCCCATTTTTGTTTACAAACTACTAGTTGGAGAGTGAATTAATCCCTATCCTGCCATTATCTACCCGTCAACCACATGTGAATAGATAGCTTGAACATATTAGGCACTCTATAGTGCTCTAGAACAATATACGTGCTAGGGATTAGTGTAAATCCTTGAATTTTGAGTTATGAGCAAATTAAAGTCTGATCATAACAAAAGTTCTTATATTACATATCAGAAGAAAGCTGCTTCGTACAGCTTTCCAAAAAATATATTGGTTGATGTATTGGTATCACCCTTTGCTTGCACATAATGGGCAAAAATGGATTTTCATTTGGAGTCCTAAAATGACTAAGATCTTGAGGTCTAATGCATGACTGTAAACTGTGTGATGGGATTAGCGCACGATGGAATTAGTATTGATTACATTAAAGTAAGATTTGACTATTCCTTCATCAACAGATTTTGTTTAATAATTTTTTTGAGCTCCATTTCAGTCATATTCAAATCTCTTTTAAAATAGGCGCCTCCAAAGCAACATAAGATTTGGGTTTGAATAGTATTGGTGAACCACATAACTGAGGCACCGTAGACAGACGGTATTGTGTAGTTCAGGAGATTTTCGCAGTCTAGATGATGAATTTTGTATCTTTATAGTTGAAATCACCCAGAATTCACATTATTTAGCAACTAACTATAGGCCTATGCAAGGTAAGTCCTGAACAAATATCGAATTCGGTGAGCATATTGTTACATGACATAGTAATGTTTGCCAGCTTGGCAGTAGTGTTGGTTGATTTTAAGCCTGTTCACTCCTGAACCATTACCTTCTGGCTCTACAGCTACTTTGCACATATGAAGTTCTAATGTTAGTACTGATATAATCTTTAATCGACACCTCTAACTCTTCCATCGCGGATCATAGACTTTATTATGAATGCGGATTCATTTAAAGTATGCTCCACCCTCCCAATAATCGCAGCCAGCCCAATCCTATCCAATCTCATCAAATCAGAGGCCTAATGGCTACAAACTGTCAACTGGATCTGAATTCACGTCCAAACGGAGTAGTATCAAAACCGCTGAAATTTGTCCAGGATATGTATAGGGGGATATATTCCCAATAAAACAATGTTGCTCTTGGCATCTAGGCACAGAATTAACGTTGCGAACAGTATCCACATAATTGTCTAAGGTGCTGTCAATGAATTTTTCACAACTGTAAACATTTTGTCTTTTGCCGTTTTCATTATGGGAGTTAACAATTCTGAAAACTGGCCAATATTGGATATCAACATCATAAAATTACCAATTTTGGTTGCATTGTAGGCGACATGTCGATGCAATTACCATCTGGCTTGCAGTTATATAATGCTTATTTCTAGTATTTTCCAACAATTGATCTTGTAATATATGCATAATTACATCATCTAAATCATTAATTTGCACCATTATTCACAATATAGTTAATAAATCCATGTTCATTAGCAAGATTGTGTGACCACTAACTCCACCACATTGCAATAAGGCAATTATTTCAACACAGGATTACCTTGTGTATATAATTATTGAACCATATGACTAGCAAGAGCAACTTCAATAGCTTTTATACCAATAATTATTTTTCTAGTCCCATGATTTTCAGACAAATAATATATTTAATAAATTAATTTTGGTTCAGCAAAAAGACAGCCTAATTCTGTTACGGAACTTTAAGCTAATAAAACACTATGCTAACTGCTTTAGATTTTTACATCAACATGTTTCAAAATAGCCTCTAATCTTGGGTAATTGAAAAAAAGTCATATGAATTCATTGTGGCTATTTACATTTGCGTAGCATTTTGTGTGCAGCAAAGACAGTCAGATCACTAATTCCGTCAGGCGAGAATTGCCTGTTTGCAATATAGATGCTGCATCCTGACAGAGGAAAGTATGGAATGAATGCCTCATCAATATTTGCATATCTCTGCAAATTATTTGGTTATGGCATCATGGAATGGGCTAATCTGTGAAGCTTATCATTTTTACCAATTGTGCATTCATGTTGTCAAAGTGCAACAATTTTACAATATTATCTGGAAACCTGTTACGGGCCATTGTGTTCCCGAAAACTGGAGTCGTAAGATGATCTTTCCACCATAACAGATTTGACTTGAAGTTTCCTGACAATACTTGTTAGTATGGTCAAACCTCAGCATTCCTGAACTTCCTCACGGTTGTTGATTGTAATGTGACATCATTCATCCGTGCTGCATACTGATTTACTTCTCGAGAAATGCCACTGAAGATCTTCTAGGTTAGAAAAACAGGGTACTCTCTTGTATATATTGAGTGAAATGCTCACCGGTTTTTCACTAATGATTTTGAAATTTGATATTTTAAAAATGCAATATTTTTTATACAAAAATATATATAAAGCATTATTATCACTATTTTATTAATTATTTTCATTAAAAAAATTAGTTGTCTTCAATTTTTTTATTCTATTTTATTAGATTTTTTGGAGTATTTTAAAAATTTAAAGATAATTTATTAATAGTTATTGTAATTTTATAGTTATATAATTCTGCAATATAATATTTTAAGCAAATTTTTTGGTAGAAAAATTGACAATGGAATAATCAAACCGATAAATACATCTGGTTTTTATACCAAATATTTTAAATAATATTAATTATTTACAATCCATAATAAGAAGAGTAGAACAAAGCGGGACTACTGTCAATACTATAAAGGAACCTGCTAATAGAGCTTTATATCAATTAATTTTTAACAATCAAACTAATAGATTTAAAATGACTATAAGACCAATAATTATGGGTAGAAAAAAGTCAAGAGCAATAGATTATTACAAATGGCAATGTTAGATGGCAAATTAAACCAAATATGCGTGCAGTAAATCTCAGGGTAAAATTCATTATGTGATCGGTAAGGGACTGTATATGATTCCATCAAATTTAAATAAACTAGGTAAGAGCATTGCTGGTTTTAATGATAAACTAGTTATTGCTGAAGTCTTCAAGGGTATGGAATAATTAAAGAAAAAGTGATCATACAGAAATACAAATTACCTCCACCACCACCTACACCAGCGTCAACACACCAGAGTCAATACTTGGAAATTGGAATTCAATTGTATCTCAAACAGATAATACATCACCACTACCGACACCCGCACCACCCACACCACAAATTCTAGAATCTGATCCAACAGAAACTCTTATTGAACAAAATGAGAGAGTTAAAAGATCCACTATTGATACACTTGAAGGATCAAAATTATTAATAGGTGGAGATATTCTAGCAAGTGGAATAGCATATGTGATATTAAGATAAATTAAAATTATTAACGATACAAAATGAATGCTAATGAGAGAACTAGAATTTCAATAAAAAATATTGTAGCAAAACTCAATGATTTATCAGATATGAAATTAAGGTTAATGACCAAGCTCAATCGATTATGAGATCTGTGTCCTAAGGATGAGTGAGTGAGGTATTTAAATACATAGCCTTATAATTTACAGATTTTAACTCTTCGATGAGTGAGGTCAAGATGCAAATTTATTTTTCAAGTTTCCCCATGTGTAAGCCACAATATATTATATTCTTCAATGATATATCAACATTTAATGAGAGAACTTTAAAAAAGGTGCTGATTTAAGACGAACTTCATGCTCAGGATGCTTCCACTCAATTGTAGCTCAAGAGTTTATTGCCAAAACCTAATAAGTGGTGAGGAATGAGGCATTTGAGTTTTCAATATATCATTGATTTTTTGGTGAGTGAGCACTAAATTTACTGTTTGGTGAGCCTCCAAAATATGGCGAGCGAGGGGACAAAGATCTAATATTTAACTTAGCTTGGCCTGTACAAGAAGTAAATAAATGATTTCGCGACGTAGTTTGCTGAAACTTTGGGGTGTGCCTAAACAATTTTTTTTAGAAGTGGTAGTGTAAGACCTTTCTTATGGGCTCTCCTGCGAAACGAACCTACACGACCGCTTTGTTACTGTTTACAACGCGGCATATCGTTGGACACGCCCATTTTTGAAAGGTTGCAGCGTGACCATGTTTTTCCACTACCTATTTGCATTGCATGTGTCATTGATCTCCAATGAAAACGGAAAACATTTCTGTACAGGAACACGTAAGCCTTTGAGAGGTTGAGATTTTGTTGGATGAAATGAAAATGTCTCAAATGAATGTGACTTTAGTCACAGTCACACTCACAG
>JAOQGN010261958.1:0-10322 GCA_027564295.1 Himantozoum antarcticum | reverse complement strand
TGAAAAGCATGCACAGTGAATCAGAAATAATATCCAGTGAGTTCTGCAACATAGCTGGAAACACTCCATCAATACCAGCAGCTTTCCATGGACCAAACATACTGACAGCCCATTTGACCCTTTCATTACTAATTAGTGCACTGACATTGCCTATCAAACCCTCATTTGGAAGAAAGGAGACATCCGCATTACAGCCAGACTGAACCCCATTAACCATGTGACCATTAGGAAAATGCTGATTGATCATCAGATCCAAAGTTTCATCTTGTGTCTCTGTAAATTCACCGTTATATTTTTGAGGACAATCTAATTTAGCATGGCTATCTTTACACAAAATCTTCCGAATTTTAGACACAGCTGATAAATCCTGTGTGTCCTCACAAAGGTTCTCCCAATATTTTATCTTGGCCAGATTGTTAGCTTTTTTGTAATATTTACGAAGGTCTCTATATGTTTGCCAATGAACTGAATTATCATATTCAATTGTCTTTTGGCTTTATTAAGTGCATTGTACTCTCTTCCTCAAGCAGGAAAGTTCCTTATTCCACAAGGCTTTTCCAGGCGTTCACCTTTGACTACAGAAATTGGGCAGGCAGTGTGAAAAGCCTCAACAAGGCAGACACACAACTGCTGAGCAAGCATATCCACAGCTTATCAGTGCTACTGCAACTGGCATTAGAAAGATTGGTAAACTTATCAAAATTGTTAGCTACCATGTTCAGTGAACTTTAGGAAGTCTGTTCTTTTAGGATTTCTGAAAGAGATATGCTCAGTAGAAACTTTTTCTATATAGTATTGCATTTTACGGTGATCAGACAATGTTTCTTTGGGAGAAACATTCCAGTTATGAATATGTCATACAATATCAAAACTAGCCGAAGTTAAATCTAGAACCTCACTTCGAGTGCTAGATACAAAAGTGGGATCATTACCCCCATTGACTGTCACCAAGTCAGTGGTAAGTAGAAAGTCAATTAATGTGCTGCCTCTATCATTAGTGTCAGAGCTGCCCCAGGCAGCATGATGACAATTAAAGTCACAACCTACTAACAGTAGAAACGTCTTGCTAGATTTACCATACTGAACAAGTGCTCTTAACTTCATCCGACGGGGGCTCAGTGCTTTCATAGGGTATATAGACAGAACCCACAACAATAAACTGGCTACTTGAACTAGTATTGCTTTTAATTTTAACAGCAACAATCTCTAACAATCTCGCAACTAATGAAATTAGGCAAAGAAAGATATTCAATAATGTTACTGACCATGATACAAGAACGTGGACGACAGCTAAGTCTATCAAAAACCAGCGAGGATCCACCAAGCGTACCAAACCGTTGACTTTACCATTAGATATCCAAAGTGCCTGAATTAGCGTGAAATGTGTCCCCAGGCTATGCAAGTCAGCACTCAATAAAGCAGTGCTGGCTTTTGCACGCTGCAAGTTTATTTCAATTATTTTAACTTCGGTACTATGTGAAAGATCAGCAGCCATGTTTTAAATAATAGAGAGAGCCGTTATTCACTTCTGATTCACAATTGGTGGTTAATCCCCACTGGGTCTGACAGACTTCTGTTGTTTAACTCAAAGAAGTTGTTTGCTCAAAGAATGGTTTGTAATCAATTTGTTTGAGAAACTTTAAACCCTTGTCATCGATGCCAACACATAGCAAAAAACCATTCCCTTGGGTATGGGCCCACATATGCCGCTATCTGTGGACCCTTAGACTATGATTACTCCCCTCCAGTCTCTCTTGAATTACATTTACACATTTTTAACTTTTCTGGGAAAGTAGGCAACACGTTTAGTGAGCTTTGGAATTTCAGAGCTTCGTTAAATTTTAAGAGCTTAGTCAAATTTGCTATTTAATTTTCTCATCTACATAGGCCTACACAGATTTGACATATGCACACTAAATTTATATTCAACTTAGTTAATTATTTAACTGTTGACTTATGCATAAGATATTTGTCGATATCTATTAAGATTAAGTTTGATCAACAATATTCAATTTACATTTAAGATATATTCACTTATTCAATTAAAATAGATTAACAGATTTAGATTGAATCTAGTCAATAAAATTTAATTTTTTATAGTTCACGTAGATTACAGTTTACATAAAATTATAATTAAAATTTTCACTCGTAGCGTCCCCTGAGCAGCGTTTAACCAACTCGTACATTTACGCGCAGCCATTTTCATATATTACAATACAAATTTGATAAATGATAATATATAATCGCTAAGAATTTTAAATAGTCCTTGTTTTCCTGAAGAATCCTGAATATCTCAGAAAATTCCAAATCTCCTGAACTGAGTTCTGGCACTCCTGAAATAATATGGACTGTCTGACAGAATTTGAAATCTGTAATATTTTGTTGACAAAATTGAATTTGTGTGTTTCCACACCGAGTATAACATTGACAATGTTTAGCTATTGAGAAACCACGTGAAAAGCCCGAGAAAGCCGACCGTACACATAATTCCCAGTTGTGACATCAGAGGGCACTACGGGAAATCGTCCATGCGCATAAATAATATATTAACATCGGGATAAGACGACTTGTACTTTATTATTATATTATATTTTCAACATTGATAATAACATAAATTGATCAACATTTATCCAACAAAAATAAGTTTGCCAAGGGGTTTGGAAACTTTGAATATCCTAAGTTAGATTCTTGCAGTGCCACTCAAGCCAAATTTTTAGACTTCTCGAAATTCTCTTCTTTTGATACCATCAACCATCAAATTCTCGTGCAAAAAAATTGAAGTTTTATTACCTTAGCGATCCTGCAATTATTTTTCGAAGTCATATCTTACAAATCGTCGAAAATTTGTTAAAATTGGAGAAAACTGTTCTGACCCAAAAAATATTACCTTTGGAGTTTCACAGGGGTCTGTGTTATTGAACCATTATTGTTTCTTATTTATATAACTGACCTTGTCAATTGCTCTGAAAGTAATTACATACTTTTGGTTGATGACACTAATTTGATCTATGAAAATCCCTTGTTTGCCTCCTTCGAAATACGAAAAATAGGAGTGGTGTTTAGCTAACAAATTGATCATAATTTTTAATAAACTACGCAAGTAATATTTAGAAATCCACAAAAGAAAGTGAATTTTGCAGAGCTACCCGATTTGGAAATACTATATAAGACAAAATTCCTTGGCATTTCACTTGACGGTCACCTAAAAAGATTGAATCTCATATAAATAGCATTGTCATCAAAATAAATCACATTCTCATGACGCTGCGGTACCTTAGCAAATTTCTTGATAGGAAAGCAATGCATAACATGTATAATACTTTGATTTATCCACACCTTATCTGTGGCATCAAGTTTTTGGGTCATGCGGCAGATCATTTGATTAACAAATTGCTTTTGTGTCAAAAGAAGGCAGAAGAATCATTATTAACCACCAAACTCCCAATGTCATTGATAAATTTCCTGAGCTAAAATTCATGCCTATACCGAAAGCTTTTCAAATACTGAGTAGTTAAGGTAGTACATGTATTCATACTACAAATAGCTATGGAATAAAAACTCGAAATGCTTCGAAAAATAAAGTTAAAATAAAACCAATCAAAGTCCATACCTACAAAGGAATGAGATAACTGTTGTTCATTGCCGCCAACTTATTCAGTGACCTAGGCTGGGACCTACACTATGTTCCTTTGGGCAGTTTCAGGGATATGATGCCAACTCGTCTGTGGTGAGATGGTCATCATTGATTGGAGACGCCTGCTCGTTCGTGTGGTTGCTCGGCCATCAGACATTCTTAAACTACTGGACCAGGGCTGTCTCAACTCTAGTTTCGAACTATCCGATAAGCCCTTTGTTTTAGTTATTGATACTCTATGGTTTAATTAGTTTTCTTTTACATCATATACACAACAAACTAATAAAAAAAGAGGTGAGTATATAAGTATAGTCAAGGCATAATATCGCTGTCTACGGTCAGGGGTATAGCATAGTCAGGAGTATAGTTAAATAGTTCCGCTAATGATAATAATAATGATAGAGCACTTACAATTGTTTTGTCATGTTCACCTCATCCATGCCCACTCGACACACGTACGCGTATATCCATTTTATTTTATAAGATTTTATGGATAGCAATAGAAATCCAAACAAAGAAAAAACACACCCGCTAGCTTAGAGGCACTGGCTGGTAATGGTGGATTGTGAGTGTTTATCAGCATATAGATAGTGGCGTTTCAATGCTGATTGGTCATTGAGAAGTGCATAGTCAAAGTGGATTAGGTTAGTGTGAATGAGCATTGCTAGGTGCATAGTTAATTATGTATCTCTCATAACCGATTGGACAATGTTTTTTTTCTCGTTACTGATTGGACAATGTATCTCTCATCACCGATTGGATAATTTTCCTTTTTCTTATTGCCGATTGGATAATGTTTCTCTCGCCACTGGTTGGACAACTTTTCTCTTTCTCATGACATTGATTTTGCATGGTCAGGATTGATGGCACGTTGGTGACATCGATGGTACGTATCCAACATACATGGAATAGGTTCTTACAAGTTTCTCATAAGTTTGGTTTATGTTAAAGTCTTTATTCTCATATACATGTACATATATAAACATCAATAAGTTGTGACAATTAAACATAATTTTGTCCATCTAGTTGTTATCAACAAAATGGAATAGCCCATTGTGCATGAACTCCATCAATTCCATAACGGCCCTCACTCACTGAGAGTGGGCCAAAGAAAGATTGAATAAGCTTCCAAACAGAATGATCTCGACTCTCGTATCCATTTACGGATAGAAAAAGATTAATAACTCGTCTCGGTTCCCATCCACAAGACATTGACAAACAGAATAGAACGCAATAGTCTCCACATGTAGTAGAAGTCAACCCTTGAAATTGGGTTGTTTTACACTTTACTTGTGGCAAACATTTTGTAAGAGCGGGAAACACATCGGGTGTCTTGCGAGGTGACATTCTGCACGAATCAAAGAAAAAAATGTCTCGTCCATTATTCCATATACACTGCCAATGCTCACCCGGTTGATCAGATTTATCGGTATTGAACACGTAACATGTGTTAGTGGATGGAGTTAAATTAACAAGGAAATAATCGAATGAGAACACTCCTCTAAAGTATTGTCCACAAAACAAATCTTGCTTGAGTACTCTTGCAATGTCTCTTGCATTCATCTTTGTTACATCACACCTGCTGTTAGATGAATGTCTTGGTTCAAGCCAATTTCTAACAGCTCATCCTCATCCAAGTCTATAGGCAATCGAATCGTTTTCCTCAATGTGCGAATGAACATCCATTAGGTCAGCCTGCACCTGCTCACTCATTCCCGCAACAATGACAGGTCGTCTTTTGAACTTTGTGATTTGTGGTTTGTGGAGAGTGTGTGCGTCTTGCACTGAAAGCCATTGTTTAACTCGATCGTGATAGATTTTCTGCTCGCACTTGGCTTTTCTCGCCAACTTTCCAATTCCTCCGAGAGACGACGACAATGAGGGTTTATAATACAACTCTTTCAACTTTTCCAAATCCAACTGGGAAAGTGGAACTATCCTCCCTTTCCAGTTTGTGGAATGTTTCTTGGTCGATTCCTATGGCCGCTACGATGTGTTAAAGTGGTGCTATCCTTGGCTAATTGTTTCCTAAACTTTGTCCAGATTTTACTTTTAGAAGTCAAATGATCGCTACCACTCACAACTTCAACCGCATCCACTATCAATGTTTTAGAAACTGACGGATTGTAGAGGGTTTCTCCTTTTTTAATGATACCCTTTTTCTGATAAATATGGTAGCCACTCCTTTCCATGTCTGCAAGAAGCTGCAACATTTCCATTTGTTTACCGGGTGGGAAAGTATTTGAGTAATCTCTAAATGCATATTTTTGCGTGTATAGTTGCGCTAATGGTGTACCATTATCATCCATTAACATCTTAGCAGGTAGGGGGAACAACACATGGTTGATTATATAATGGGACATCATTTCTAAATTGAGGAGGTGGCGGTGGTGGTGGATGTGCTGGTGCTCGAGCTTGAATAGGTATCTGGGAATTTTTCTCTTTGGTAGTTTCTTGATTCCTCTGAAATTAGCCAAATCTTTCATACATCTCGCGTGATGTTGGGAGTGAGTGATAACTCTTTTAGCATCACTCATGAATGGATTTTCCACAACTCTTTCCATCGCCTCCCGCTCTCTTCTTACTGGAGCTTCAGCTGGATTTTCCAATAGATTCAGTCGTCCATCTCTCGCCTTACAAGCAACTCGGTTGTATGTTTCCTCGTCGACAAGTGTATCTGGTCGTGAATTGAAATGATGGTGAAGACATGTTTATCTCCTCTTCTTCAGCAGTCTTATTTTGCGAGCACCAGCAGCAACTCCATTAATTAATGGTTTCACGAGCAAAGGTCCCAAAAGACCGATAAAAGGTTTAAGCACTAGCGGTAAAAATGCTCCATTTTGCATCTTCATCCTTTGTCAATGTGGATACATGTTTTAACATCGCTCTAGTGATGAATCCCACAATTCCTTTCTTTTGCAAGATTTGTCTGTGACCTTGAACAGATGTTTTGTTTTTTTACCAGGAGGTTTAAGTCCGCTTGGTAACGTTGTAACACCCTCAGTTGAGTGGGTGACAGGTTAACATTTTCTTGTATGATGGTTTTAGCACATTGAACAAGTGATCGGATCAGTTCTTTCTCTCCCTTTCTTATCGTTGGGTAATGAAGGAGATATTTCTTATTTGCGAGTGTTGACACCGCGAAGAGGTGTTTTTCTTTACGGGTAGATTCCATCTTGTTGATTGGTATTTAGTTGTGCATGATGTGACAGCATTCATAGCTTGTATCTCCTTATATCCTCTCTTCCATCACATTTTCATTCCTAATTTAAGAGCTCCATTACCGATTTCAGTGGATACAGCCTGAGCAGTCAGAGCGATAATAGGTGCACCGAAAATAGGTTTAAGTGCAAAGAGAAATCCTCCCCTTTGCAGAATTTTTTTTTTATTGCAAAACGACGACTTTTTCAGAATGAGTTGATTAATCACGTTGCTGTATCCACGCAGAGTGGCGACTTGCTTAGGTGATAGTTTTACCTCACCCCGCACGATACCCTTTATACACTCAATCAGTGCCAGTATCAGATCCTTTATTGCTGTTTCGATGGTTAGATTCTGCAAGCGTTTTTTCGCAGTGATTAGAGTGATGAAAGTGGGGGCGTACTTCTTTACTCGTGTAGAAATCATGTCCATAGATCAAGTGCCCAGTTTGGTATGCTTAAATATTGACTGACACTACCTTATAAGCGTATTACTTTGGGGTATATGCCACCATAGGTCAATCTGATGGAGGAAAATTGCCAATAACTCCCACCCTCTCATCTGTTGATTGTTTTAGAGAGACAAACAAACAGGAATAGGGCTGTCTCGTGGCATCCGCATACGCCTCCTATATGAATTTGGTTTTCCCTGGATATAACTGTTTGGCCAGATTAGTGATAGAAGATCCGTCTCTCAGATTGTTAAACAGAAACATGTACTGACTGTTCAATGAGATTGTCCTAATCTCCGTCCAAAAAAGATTCTGCACCACAAACAACACGCTTATGTTATAGTGATGACTACATGTTGTGCATAGTTCCGAAGTTTCTGCTTTCCCACCCACTTCTCCCATGAGCTCTTCAATGATAAGCCATCGGTTGTGTCCATCTTTAGGAATATCATCATGAATATCTACCAATCCCTTATGAAAGCAAACTCCCTCCATAGTGTCAAACGTGTCTTGCCACACGCCGTAACAATAAATCATTTCGACCGGAGGTGGAGACGCTAGACTATCCGCTATTATCGTCATTCTTTTGAGGAATTGAATTTTCCACATCCAGTAGGTCCCGCGATAAGAGCGGTAAACGGAGAAACTAATCGGAGATCGACCTGTTGAGTGCTTGTGAAGTCCATTTCCCTGGTAACTGATGGGATGGTGCTAAAGAAGAAATAACCGATAGACTTTTATTGCCAATCGATGTCGCTCTACTGAGCAAATGGGTAGCCATGTGCGTATTAATGCAATTGCTCAATCCGCGTGCGAGGAGATGCGAGCACTGACACGGATATGGAGAGAGACAACAATGCAATAAACAATCCACTCATCGCGGTCACAATTTTGTTCCTTCGCGTTGTTCGCTCCTCGCCGGTTGATCTGCATTTCTGATCGGTTGATTTCCACCACATCCAAACATCGCTCCGGCCTCGATAACCTCTCCAGCTTTTATCAGATCCGAAAGCAAACCATCGGCAGAGTCCGACATCTCAACTTCGTGAAGAGGTTTTGACTCCAAAATCGAGCACATCCTCCCTCTATCCTCTTCTGTTGAAATTAATGGTGACAAATCAACTAGATCTTTAATTTCCATCCCGGATTGCACTTTGTATGATTCTTAAATTAGAGAATAAATATACCACCGACTTCGAGTGATGAACTATCTGTGTAAATACAACCTACCATGTCCTCTCTCTTATTGGTGATACACCAATGTGAGACATCCCATCTTGGGTACGCACCATCGATGTCACCAATGCGTCATCAATCCCGACCACGCAACATCGATGTCATGAGAAAGAGAAAAATTGTCCAATCAGTGGCGAGAGAAACATTGCCCAATCAGTAACAAGAAAAAAAATATTGTCCAATCAGTGATGAGAGAAGTGTTGTCCAGTCGGTAACGAGAAAAAAAAACATTGTCCATTCGGTGATGAGTGATGCACAATTAACTACACACCGAGCAACGCACATTCGCACCAACCAATCAGCTTTGACCACACACTTCTTATTGACCAATCAGTGTTGAAACAACAATCTATATACTGATCAATAATCACAATCCACCATTACCAGCCAGTGCCTCTAAGCTAGCGATGTTTTTTCTTTGTTTGGTTTTCTATTGCTATTGTTATGTAGATGGATTCTTACCCTCTCCTTTTGTCCAGCAGCCCTGGCCTGCACACTGTAACAGTGTAGAGTCACCTTCCAGTATCAGCAGAGAGGGTGAACTTATATTACTAAGAGGAGCCGACAGTCCGATGTATGTAACTCTAATGGAGAAAGACCAAGTCATACTGTATGAGGATCCTATCGGCAAAGTATAGGGAGTTATCCCTTCTGCGTCTGGAAGAGCGTACACACAGACTAGGCGGCTGGTGTATAATAATAATTATGAACACATTTTGACTAGTACCAGCCGCGGATGTCATACATCCTATAACTATAACTTATATGTATAGTCTGTATACTAGATAGCTTGCCATGCCTTTTGCCCTTATGGCTGCAAGCTATCACTTCTGGAAACAATGGTTATAGCTAGCTTTATGATAATAAGTGCCATGCTCGCCAAAGCTGTTATGACATTGTATTATAATCCCTTCAGTTCTGTGATAGTACTTGAATAGTGAACATATATATTCTTGTATCTCCTGTCACTTAACTCGTGCAATATTAATACTATATTATATTGCCATCTTCTGCTGTTGCTGTGAACTGTACTCCAGGGGCTATAAACACTTTCAATACCTGTGTTGGCCCCGCCAATAATCCTCTTATTTTCTGTGTACTGTCTTGTCACAATAACATCAAGTGGAAGTAGCAATTGGAATCGGGAGTGCACCTTCTACACTTCAATACTCAGACGAAAATTAAGTCGAAAAATATTTACAAAATAAGATAATAATTATACTCTATATATTTAATCGTAGTAGTATTAAGTGAGTAGATCGGTACCCTCCTGTGAAACTTTTCCAGCCAATCACAGAGCTCGTAACAACCAGAAGATGGTAAAACTCAAGGAAAATGAGGCGAAGCTCGAAAAACGATAGTCCCAAAAAATCTTTAAAAAACTCGAAATCTGGCGTTCTGATTGGCTTAGAGCCTTCTCTCACTTCCGCTCCTCACAACTCTTGAGACAGGAACCCTGTGGCCTTTCAATACGTGCCTAGAAACCGCGAAGCATCCCTAGCGACCGTCAATTAAATTAATCAATTACGATCGAGCTTACAAAAGCTCTCCGTAACAGGTCGCCGCCGCCGACAACAACAACGACGACGCTCCTACGACCCCACTCACGAACGATGACCGCGACCTTCCTCCCGACGTCACGTCCGCCCTCCTCGTCCCGGCAGCACCCCCGAGGGGAGGGGGCCAGCGGGAAGACGGCGGGGTGGTGCCGGCCGTTCCGACTGGCCGTTCCGACGTTTACACATGACGGATACGCGTTACGTAGACTATTACCTACTTACGCCTTAGCTAAGCCTACCA
>JAOQGN010261847.1:0-10324 GCA_027564295.1 Himantozoum antarcticum | reverse complement strand
GTATATATATTAGATAGAGATATATATATATTAGATATGAATATATAATAAGTCTATGGTATGGTGTGACTCCTCTCATTGCATATTAATACCATATTATGTAATATCCTTTGCCTTTAGGCATATCAATAACTTACACCAATATTATTTTATGTGAATAGATGGCTTTGTAGGTTGGCTGTGTGAATCAGAAGGAAAGGAAAACTCATTTGGTATGCCTTTGGTTGTATATATTATATTAATACTAGTATAATTATTATTAGCTGATTGGAATAAACAATGAGTGAGCAATAACATCATTATACTGCAGTGAACACCCTTATAGGGAAGTTATTTGACCTTTGCAGCAAGCAAAAAATTGGAATATTGATGTCACTGTATAATAATGCTGCCAATTTAGTCTCTGCTGCTGCTGCTGTTCTCCTCTATTTATCTAGGACGGCTTGGAATAATTTTCACAATTAATGCTGTAATGAGGAGTTATCCTCTCCTGTGAAACATGGCAACTGTTAGTTGTGAAGTCTGTAAGTTATCTCTCATTGTAATAGGGGCTGTGGCTAGCCGTCTTCATCTCCAACATCTAGCGCTAAGAAAAAACATGTAGCCCGATATTCAATAATAGTGGTCTTGTCTGTCTGTGGAATAGAACGGTAAAATATAATGTAATAATAAGTTAATGTAAAGACAGTAAAGGCAAACTAACAAGCCAATAGTGTTACTTGTCAGTTATATTGACACAAGGACAAGCAGCTTCTGTGGCCATACACAAGTCAAACAAAGCTGTATTTGCTCTAGCTCTTATCACATGGCTAGCTAAATTTACTTAGCACTGTACACTAAAGACTGAAATATCAGCTCGCACACAGCACATAGCGAGCGTGTCTTGCTGAACAGAACAGTTCACTAATAGTATATTTGTTCACGTCGAGTTGAAAGGATTGGAAGGTGGCATCTTTTCTTACATTGGCACTTACAGAGGATTGTTGAAGCAGTAGATAGAAGATAGTCTCAGTCTTTGTGTCTCTAATTTCTTACAAACACTATCTCGACTTTGAGGTGGCATGCTGCTAGTATACCATCAATTATGACACTGACAGGAGGTTAAATCTCATTAGCTTTGGTAAGGACAGACATAACTCTGACCGGGCTTCTAATTTGTTTATTAATCTGATATCTGGATATTTATTATTAGTACAGTAATTAAATTAGTACATTAATGAAAGGCTAGTATATAGGTCTGTAAACATATTTTTAGCAGATTCTGGTTAAATCAACAATCTTGCCTGCATGTGTCTGCATATGTCTACTGTGTCTACATCGTAGTAGTCACCCCAGAGGATTTGTCTGTCTCTAGTCTGTTCAGTTGGTGCCTGCTGCTTGCTCTCATCAGAAACGCAAGAACCCATCTTTGGGTCCATATAATTATGAATGAATGCCATGGTATAAATGCCACACTTTAGGATGGTGGCATTCTGTATTAATCATTTAAGTAATACAGAATTAGCCAGTGTTCTGTATTACCCTGAATTATGTATTACCCGTTTTAGGTGGCATTCTGCATCACAGATTTTGCTGTATTGGTAGTTCATGCACATGTTTCATATGGTTGTTGTGCTGATTGATAGCCAGAATTCTTAAAAATTGGCTCTCATTGACTTAGCATTGACCACGTTAATGATATTTTGTTATTTCTAAGTATAGAATGTCTATCATTGTATGTAGTGTCTTAATTAATAGACAATTTCGCAGCAATTGGCACTAGCTGATTTGTGATGGAAAATTGCCAGTAATATGTAATTGTTGATGTAGACAAAAATGCAGTGAGTTGTGCTATAGATGGGTGGATAGTGTGATAGTACTAAATAATAGCAACTTTTACTTTAGTACAGTATTATTGTAATATATTATTAGAAAAGATTTGAAATCAATCTAGGTTAGGTTTGAATGAAGAATGATGACAGGTGCATCTGATCATCATTGATTTTGCATGACAAACCAAATTGTTTATAATTGCATCATGAGCTAAAACATCCGTATATTATATCTAATTACATGTATATCACAAGCTAAAACACCATATTTAATTGGCTATGTTTAATATTTTGCAAAGTTTTTGAACCCTGATAAGTTGCACCGAAGCTATTAAAAGATTAGAAATTCATGAGATTATTAGAGATTCCATGAATTAATTGGAATAATTAGGTAATAGATAGACCAAATACATAGATAGACCAATACATAGATAGACCAATACAATGGAAACCAGTAAACTGTCAGAGCTATATTATATATTATTATTTCCAAATAATATCTCATATTGTACCTAACAAAGTAGAGTATAAGGAGAGTTACTAGAGCTAGAAGCATTGGTAAGAGTTACTAGAGCTAGAAGCATTGGTAAGAGTTACTAGAGCTAGAAGCATTGGTAAGAGTTACGAGAGCTAGAAGCATTGGTAAGAGTTACCACTTTCTACCATATTACTTATGAAATTATGATCATCTTCAGGACTGTACTGATCCTGAAGGATCAGTACAGTCCTGAAGATGTACTGACCTGTACTGATATGTACCTGTACTGATATGTACCTGAACTGATATGTACCTGAACTGATCATGTACCTGTACTGATCCTGAAGCATCAGTACGATCGTTCATATGGATCATAATCATGCTCCCTGTGACCATATCAGGACAACCCTAAAGATGGTGATAAGTAATATGGTCAAAATATTGGTTTTAAAGCTTAGGCACCGTGTTTAAGGCTTAACTTTTGACAATGCTTCTAGTCATTCTTTTTATAATCAAACTGTTAGCCCAAAACAACATATTCAAATAACAAGGTGGAGTAGAGAGCGCACAAACGCGCTACACTGTGGTGTAGCGTGGAACTGCTGGAAATATGGTCTGTACCAGCAGGTCTGTTGGTCCAGCAGCTGACCCTTGTCTTCTAGTGATTACTCATCAGTACGCTATAAATTATTGTTATGAGTATTGGAGTAATGTTGCCATTACTCCATATTGTTATCAGTATTGGAGCAATGTTATTTTGACATTGGCCCTAATAACAACACCTTGTGAACCAATAACATCAGCTATTGCTGTACAAGTATATTATACGTATGCATCCTGTAACAGTTGGCCAATTGTTGCTGCTGACTCTACTCTAACCTACTTGCCGACTTAACAGCTTGTGGGGAGAAAAAAACAGCTTGTGGGAAAATGTTGAATCATACTTTTACGGTCTAGACTTTTGTTGAACCCAAAAGACAAAAGTTAAGAAAACTCAACATAATTATGTTCTTTGTATTCTTGTTAAGCTGTTAATTGCAGAAAGAATTACGTAAATAGCAGCTATGTTTTTATTACTAGCGTTACTGTTACCGTGGTTACAATCACATAAATCATTGATGTGATTGGTTAAAAACCAATATTAGTAAATACCATAGCATGATATTAGAGGAGTATGCAGACTAAATAGATATAGAGTAGCGCATATCATACAACTCATTGGCGTCAGCTGCTACCTAAAATCATCGTTTATTTCCAACTTGTGCCTCATTATCTGCTTTCAGTAAAATATCCATCACAAGTTGATCATTGTCCGACCTAAAGCTCAATTATTATTTCGCTAACTGAAGTGCCAAAGCTTTGTTCACTGTCTACTCTTTTGTACAAGTGTAAAAAAGTAATTGAGGATAGAGCGATGGTGATATTTGAGACCACAGTGTGATACTGATATATGCATTAGTAGAATGATGTCTAGCATTGCTATGCTCACCGTCTAGTGTGTATGTTATACTTTCGCACGGATCGGATTACTTGACACTTTATTTTGTTCTACTTGAATATCACCAATGGATTATTTCAACTTTCAGTACCATTACTTAATCACGTGCATTTATGGACTAACAGAATAATTGTTCGCTAGTGAAAAAATACAGAATCATCAAAATGAACAGGTAATTTTTCGTTTTGTAATATCTGCAGACTGCATTGACACGTTTTTTACCCATTTACATTTACTTTCATTCATAATTATGTTTGTTGATACTGTGCGACAAGCTGTTGAGACCCTACAGGTGGGATTAGGGGCCGTGGTAACTGCTTAGTGTTTGGGAGTACCTGTAGGTCCTACAGTAAGGTTTCACACAAACCTCATATTTTCTTTAATTTTTCTACTTCTCTTTGTAACTTTGTGTCTACTTCAATGTGCCATTAATTACCACCGCAGCTTAATTATTTCAACTTTTATTTTGCTTTGATCATACAAGCTAATGATCAAGGCATCGCAGCATCTATCATGGATCATTATTTTAATGGCACTTCAACCACATCACAGCAGGTTATTTTGTTGCTAGTGCATTGCTCACTTAATCTAATGAAGTTCACTAGGGCTATGTACAAGTTGTATGCGAGATTGTTGTGCAGTAGTGTTGTAAGTAAACGCAACGTTGCGTAAAAAGAGACAGTACATGACAAGTAGAGAGTAGTGTCACAGTATTTATACCATATCATTAACTCTGGGTGTCATTTCCTCCTACTCTACCATCATGACAGGACATTTATTTACGAACAGAGGCAGGTCGGTGGCTTCATTGTATTTATGAGAGTATGATTTATAATTATTTGAATCGGAATTTTTAGACTAAAAATATTGTTATTTGCTGTATCACGTCTGTTTTTTGTAATGCAGGGTTTTCTTTCTGATATTCAGAACTACTTGTTATGAATATCAGAAAGAATATGTAACAATATGTACATAATTATGAACATTGCTTACTTTCGTCTATCCAAGCACGGCATTAAAGTTTAGGTTCTGTGTCACTGTCACCGTCACTGGCACGGGCACGGGCCCTGTCACTGTCACTGTCGGTCATATTTATGCTGTCCAAACTTTTGCATAGATATCATTTTTGTTTTTTCGTCTCTCTATCTATCACTATGTCTGTGGGACTATTTGTACGATGCTCCAGGGCCTTCGTATAATAAAAGGTATAATAAAATCACCATCACATCACTTGCATGCATTAATTTTCGATGCTGACAATGACAATAATTAATGTGGAATTGCTGACAAACAAACAGGGCTACACAGAGGAGTCGGTGTAACCCTAGCGTGAGGAGTCAGTGTAACCCTAGCGTGAGGAGTCGGTGTAACCTTAGCATGAGGAGTCAGTGTAACCCTAGCGTGAGGAGTCAGTGTAACCTTAGCATGAGGAGTCAGTGTAACCCTATCGTATAGTCTGCTATATTATTCTGATATTTTACATCATGCTGCCGACCACAAAAGAAGTTCACTCTCTTCCAAATACCACTGACCCGACTGTGTGCGACAGCTCTCGCGGGACAATGTGAACCTGGCGATAGCTCGCTGCAGTATTGAAAACACGTGTAGGGCTAACATGGCCCTACAAAAAACAACTTCGTGAACGGGCATAAAACAATCCACTTGTCATTTCTTAACATGAACAAACACACCACATTCCTGGATTCCTTCCGATAGTTTTGAGTGACTCGTCTAACTAAATATAACGGAGGGCTGCATATAATAGATGTGTCAATGTAACGGAAACCAGAAACCGGTCCGGCAATCCATTTAGATACATAAAAATGTTGCTCCATCATTTACGAAGCCTGGAACATTGTTTGTCTCAGAAATAGATGCCGTTACTGCAGCAGACAAATTAGTAATAAATGGCAAATCGGATAGACACCTTAAATGGTATTACATTTTACCTTCATTAACATTGTTATAATGGTAAATTATTGATTAAATCAGTCATGTGTGAGGATGAACTGAAATAATTAGTTTTAGGATGGTAATGCCGTTGTTGACGCATTCCTGAATTGCCTTCTATTTTGTGCCAGATGACATCGTAGTTATTATTTTCCCACCGGCACCCCTATTCTAAAATACTGTGTTAGGGAAATGAAAAATGTTTTTATACCCAGTTGGAAGGGTCAAGGGTAGTTAGAAAAAGGTAACTGTAGAATGCGTTGAATATGTTTCCATCTTTTTGGCGCATTATCTGGTTTCAGATTATTTGGCTTGAGCTGTGGCCCTCAGCCTAGGTTTGTAGCAGGATTCTTGTATACATTTAATTGATAGAACTTCGGGCTGTCGCTTACAGTCAGTGAAAGGTTCAAACAGTAAAGCTGTGAACTTGTCATTATAATCAAAGCCATTTTATCAAACATAATATTTGTGGTTGACTCTAGTGGTTTGCCTATCAACACTTGATCATCGCCAACTTTGTTTTGCAGTATCATCAATATAAGGTTTCTATTCGTTTTGACACCCCTGTAACAGTGAGGGAATTTTGTTGGGAGTATTGGTCATATAAAATATAGGCCCATTTTGAAATGATAAACATTTAAAGGAAATATTGAACGCCTCTTCATGAGACTGATGCCTTGTAGAATTTATAAAATATTGTTTCTAGTAGTGTCCTAGTTGTCATAATATAATATATATGTACGTCCTTTACACCTAACCCTGAGATTTATTGTGCTTTACTAACCAAAGTGTGAATATTTCAATTCAGAGGGGGTCCCATTTTAGCTGTCCAAATGCACGAGTATAATTACTAGTTGTCAGTAGATATGTAACCAATATGGCATGATAGTAATATGAGTATGAAAAAACACACACTCAATTATTAGTATCATGGGATATAAAATTGTATTATATTAGTAGATGTTATTGGAGCCCTGTTGTTGAATTGGTATCCATTGTCGTCATTTATTTCACCATGGCTGCCATTCATCCACAGTCGAGTCATTTGCCAATGCTTGTACTGCGTTCTAATATTTTATCAGATTTTATCTATTTACAGACGGTCAAATAGATCTCATTCTTCAAATTCTTTAAAATCAAAACAACAGAAAGTTAAAGAGAACTCTGTCAGCATGGAGTACGATCTGAATATACGGCAGCAGGGGCTGCTAGATAAGGTAAGGGGAAAGAGATTATTGGAGCATACCAAAACCTTGAAAGAAGCGGGCCTGGAACATCAGCTACAATCAAACCAGTTGCATCCATTATATTTGAAGTGTATGATGAAGAGACCCTCTCCAGTACATAGCTATTGAACAGTGACCATAGTCACTGTATAGAGCATGGCCATGCTGCCAACCACTTTGGTGCTGCCAACCACTTTGGTTCCACCACCTGTGGCTCTTTCATTACCATTATAATTATTATATAGCGTATTTTGTATTTCCCAGTATGTGCACTTCGTTGGCTTGCAACAATATCTGTAACAATATGCAGGCAGTGCCCAGTATTGCTGACCTGTCCAGTTACTGACCTATCCAGTTACTGACCTGTCCAGTTGCTGACCTTTCCAGTTGCTGACCATAGTGTACTCGCATGTTTTTTCATAAAAAGCCTTAGTACGTTGTGTTGCGTATAGTTGTGTTGAAAAGGCCTCCAGGTGTATTCAGATTTCCGGTTCCGAGTCCAATTCCGATGACGGGCAGATCTGATCCAAGCCGAAATCTGATCGATCGGATCGGACTGGAAGTTCTGAGCATTCAGACTTTGTTTCCAAGATCGAATGAAATGCTTGCTACATCTGAACTTTGATTGGTTGGATTATTTGTGCGACGCACGTGGTTAATATTCCAAACCGCACAGTATACATCAGGTCTCTTCCATTGGTTACTTGATTTAGACAGTGCTTCTACTTTCGTAGTTACTCTTACGACATGCTGTTTAACTGTTGCTGCTTTACTATTGGACCGTGCATTTGAATTCTACATTATAATTATAACGATAATGATCTGAGGCCAGTTTTGACAGAATCGGAACTTGGATCGCCATAATTATTATCTGAATGCTTGGATTGGCCGTAACACTCTCTCATATATACTTCTGCTCAGCTCATAGGGCATAGTAACAGTAATAGCTACATCATAATAATTAGATCAATTCCATGAATCCCCTTGTTAGATGAAGGAAAAGTTATACTCATTGCTTTTTTGCCTCCAAGATATTCCCAACTGCTGCCGCCTATGTTACGTCTGTAGACAGACAGAGTACCTTGACTTCCTCGTCAGATAGGGTCCAGGGAATGGACCTGGCAGGCTTGTATAATATGATTTTTATGTCCCCTGAAGCCTGAACTTGTGAGTAAAGGTTAACATACCCTGCTATTATGTAATTGGTGAAAGGGGCGGATGAACCGAGGCTATACATTTCATACAACCAGATTGAACCCAAATCCCAAGTGACCCATCTACAGCTAGCAGATTATATATATTTGAAACAAGGTAAATGAAAAGGTCAACTTAAAAACTGACAATCAAGCCGAGGGAAGGTCATTTGTGAGTTCCTGGATTTGTTTCCTGCTGAGGTCAAAAAGTTCCTCTTCCAAGAGTCCTTAGGCAAGATTCTTGACCCAAAATTCGCTCCTATTCTACCCAGCAGCTAAAAACTAGAAGCCATTATGGTTTCACTCTACATGTATTAGTTTACAGCTATAATTGGATTATCACCTAGAACAACACCCAAATTACAATTTACAGTTTTCATTTTTAAATTCTGTCATTCCTTGATAGTAACCCAAGATATTTATTAGTTGTACTTTGTATTTTCCTTTTGATAGTTTGCTGAAAGAATCTCTGATATAAGAAAACCTGACTGGGACAATCACTATCTTACTAAATGGCTTGTTGGTAAGTTACTAAATATTTCATGCACACATCTTGCACCCATAGAACTAAATATTGGAAGTAAATAGAGGCAAACTCCAATATTGACATTATTTTCCTGCTAATGCTCGCGGGTGCACGCAACACTTTTGAGGAAGAAATTCACCTCACCTTGGCAAACAAAGAAGAGCGAGCCCAGTTCAAACTTGTATTAACAGAGGTCGTATCAGAACCATGTGAGGTTTAGAAATGAAAAGGAGGAGAGTTGGGCATACATAATTAGCCGGATACATGCAACTAGCAATTTACTTGCTGTTTCATTTCAAGTGTAGACCTACTAGTTCTACTGATGTATCCTCCCACTGAATTTTGCTGAGACTTTGTTAATAAATTGAATTAGATGAACATCTTTTTTGAGCAATTCTTTTTATTTTCAGATTATTTTCCAATTATTTTTACTGCACAATTTTAGGGAATGCAAAAATTTCCCACAATAATATCAATGTCTAAACTAATTTTAAGTAAAAACAAACCTAGGTATATGTTTCTAGAAGGTGATCATGTTTAGTGTAGACTGGCCATATTATTACAGTATTTTGATATGTGCACCTATCGACCTTGGCTTGGCCTTAACATTGGCTTAACCTCGACCTTAACATTGGCTGCCAGTAGTTGCTGACAATTACACTCCACTGAGCTGTTAAAATTCCTATGTTTACTAAAGAGAGACTTCTAGTAGACTTTAAACTGGGATTAGTAGTTGTTCATTCATTCACCTGTATAATTGGGTGTTACTAAACTATGCAGTAGAGATGGAACGACTCCATACTTTTGAGTCCGATTAGAACTCCATATTGTCTCTGTGATCCATCTATATGTATGTCTATGATCTGTCTATGTCTAATAGTCAATTATGATTTGTTGCCAAGACCAAGCTATGAATATATTGATGATGGGCATTAATCAACTAATACAGCAAAAATAACTAATGTACATTATATAATATAATTATAATTGCATGTAGATATATTTGATTGGGAGATGGTGACTATTCAAAAGACATTTATTAAATTCCTGGAATCGCCACATCCCTACCAAACACTGAATGCAAATTTGCTGCTAGCCTAAAATTCTGCTGTTCCTGGTATTTCTCCTGGATCACTAGCAGCAATTGCCAATAGATAGCTAAGCTATTACAACACTGACTACAACGTAATAATGACATTGCAACTATTGCAAAGGTTATATTATTCTATATTAACAAGTAATCATCCGAGGGCACCACTAGTATGCACTTCTAGGGGTACCTCTAGCGGGCACCCCTAGAAGATGCCGCTATGGTCACTGTTGAGCCACTGGGTATTCTACTAGTACTAGGCACCTAGACATCAGCATCATTATAATTTATCTTTTCATCTTTGTTTTACAGCCAGAAACTTTGACATCACAAAAGCTGAAGAAATGATCAGAAACGTAAGTGATTTGTATGAAAACAACCAGTAGCCAGACTATTTGTATATATCTGAGCAATGTCTCGTACTTACATTGTAGATTGTAAGCCATTCATATTAGCTTTGTGTGCCAAGGCAAATACTGGCTTTACTTGCCAACTAGTCACACCAGCAACGTTAACCAAGCTGATTTTCTAAATTTTGGTGTGAATTATGGC
>JAOQGN010261736.1:0-10326 GCA_027564295.1 Himantozoum antarcticum | reverse complement strand
GGTCCATCATCTAGGGAAGTTATCTGTCCTCTACTAGTCTGGTGCAGGCATCTTCACTAGGTGCAGCTGGAAGGCGCACAGTTGCCCACGCACTAAAGATGCAAGAATATACATACATAACAGTATGCTTTACTGGCACAGTGAAGATACATTTTTAAGTTGAAAGTTGTAGGTTTATATTTCAAATCTAAATGACAAGTAATAGAAGCTAATTATAGTTTTTAATTTTATGATAATTATTAGACTTACAGCATATATGCTGTAAGGCTATTGTTTTACCCATTATTATTATTATTTATTTATTCATTTATTCATAATTATTATTATTTTTTATGCATTTCCAAGGGGCTTCAATAACTAGAGAACAGCTTAACCTGGAATCACCAAATTTTAACAGTAGGTCGTCCTAGTTGTGGTTATTGCTATTTCATCACCAAAGTTCTAAATTTTCTAGATGGCCGCCACTTCTTGTCGAGAACGGCATTTTTCAATGAGGTTCAATCACTCAAGAACCACAGAACCTATAATCACCACATTTTGATTGTAGGTAGTGCTCAAGTTGTGGTTATTGATATTTCATCGTCAAATTTCCAAATTTTCAAGATGGCTACCTACTTCCTGCTGAAAACTCTCTTTTCAATGTGCTTCGTTGACTGGAGAACAGCTTAACCTAGAATCACCACATTTTGGCCAGAGGTAGTTTCAGTGGTGCTAATTGATATTTCATAATCAATTTTTGTGGAACCAAGATGGCCTTCAAAAGGAAATGAAATGATTGCCAGAAAGAATTGTACTGGTGAATACTGGTTATCATTCATGCACATATATAGCTTTGAAAGTTGGGCTAAGGGGATTATCAAGTATGGATTATTCAATGGTAGCAACTAGAATGATGTTCCACACTCCCCGACTCAATGTGGCCACCTAACAAGAAGTGGGTTGTTGATTACTGATTATCATTGACATTCAATTTTGAAACTTTGGATATAGGGGTTATCCAGCATGGCGAATTTGATGGTAGCACCGATAATGATGCAACATGTACCTCTCATCCAATACGGCTGCCAAGAGGAAGCAGATCAACGATTGCTGATTATCATTATTATATAGCTTTGAAAGACAGGTAGTTGGGGCTATCAAGAATCCCGAATTCAATAGTAACATCTAGAATGATGTCATATAATATCCCGATCCAATATGGCCACCATAACACAAACGGGAAGTGTACGCCCTAACCTGAACAAAAGATTAAATATTCTGAACTAGACTGCCCTCCCTACCCACTATACAAGTTTTTTGGTTTTACGTTGAACGGTCTTTGAACAGAGTGAATATGCATTCATTTTTGATACAGGGGTGTTACAGGAACTGCACTCCCCCATCCCAAATAATAATTTGTTATTTGGAATAGCAAATTGACCATGCCATGCCTACTGCCTACATGTCTACACCCCATGCCTACTACCAAAGTTTCGTGGCTCTAGGTAGCATGGTCTTGAATGGGATAGAGCGCATTCTCGTTTGCTCATTCATCTTATGCTACCCGGCATAAGTTGTGTAGCATGAGATGCTGAAGTAATGTTTTACCATGGAAAAACACTGCTTTCAGCCTCATAGTATTAACACAAATGATTGCTCAACTTGAGCACCGCATCTTTCAAGGATGATAATGATAATCCTTACATAATAGTCAATGTACTTCCTGTAGGCAGCCATATTAAATTCAGAAAGGATATGAAATGATTGTAGATGTAACAATTGAGTTTGACATGTTTGGCTACGCCAGTAAACCAAGTTTCAAAGCCAAAAGTCATTGACGACAAGTAATCATCATCTCAATTCCTGTTTCAGTTTGCTGGCCTTATTAGATTGGGATATTACGTGACGTCATTCTAGATACCACTATTGAATTAAGCATGCTTGATAACCCCCATTACCCATCTTTCAAAGCTATATAATGGTGATAATCAGTATTCTTCAATCTGCTTCCTGTTTGCAGCCATATTGGATGAGAGGTGCATGGTACGTCATTCTCAATGCTACCATCGAATTCTTCTTGCTGGATAAACCCCACATCCCAGCTTCAAAACTGAATATCAATGATAACCAGTAATCATCAGCCTACTTCCTGTTGGGCGGCCAAATTGTGTTGGGGACCATGCGACTTAATTCTAGGTGCTAGTGTTGAATTCGCCATGCATAATAACCACCAATTCCCAAGTTGCAAAGCCTTATATCAATGATGACCAGTAATCGTCAGTTCACTTCCTATTATGCGGCCATATTGGATCGGGATAATGTTACACCATTCTAGTTCTACCATATTGAATTCAGGATGGTTGATAACCACCAAAACCCAAGTTTCAAAGCTATATATTAATGATAGCCTGTAATAATCAGTACACTTCCTGTTGGCGACCATTTCATTTTCTGTTGGAGGCCATCTTGGTTTTTCAACAAATTGATGATTAAATATCAATCAGCACCTGTTGGACAACTTCTGTTCAAAATTTGGTGATTCTAGGTTAAGCGGTTCTTCAGTCATTGAAGGTTTGGAAAAGAGCAGTTTTCGACAGGAAGTTGCGGCCATCATGAAATTTTGGGAGTTCAATGACGAAATGTCAATAACCACCACTCACACTACCCACAATCAAAATTTGGTGATTCTAGGTTGAACGGTTCTCGATGATTGAAGATAATTGAAAAACACAGTTCTCGACAAGAAGTGGCAGCCATCTAGAAAATGTGGAAATTCGATGATGAAATATCAACCACGACCACTACGACTACCTACGGTCAAAATTTTGTGATTCTAGGTTAGGCGATTCCCCAGTTATTGAAGCCCCTTAAACGAGTGTAAGGAAACGAATAATAATATTAAATAAATAAATAATAGTAAAAATAAAGGGGTAAAACAATAGTCTTTCAGCATGCATGCCGAAAGCATAATACATTAGTATGCACACATTATTACAATAGTGGCATTATTCTTCATATTGAGTCTGTAGTAATGGGTAATGACAGTGAGGCATTAACAGCAAATACTATATTTGGGATAGACAATTGAAACGAGGTTTTAAGCATAAAAACTGGTACGACAATATATCTGCAATCTATAGACAGATAAAGGTGTTTGGCACAAAGGCCAAATTGCAATAATTGCAATTTGGGTTGCAGGGAGTTGTTTTCTCTTTGCATAACCCCCTGATCATTTTTGGCTACACCCCTGGATCAGCAAAAGTAAAATTCAGGGACACCTATGTGAAATTACCTTAATTTTACCTTAGTTCATAATGGTGTTCACAGTGAACCCCGGTAATGGTACAGTTTCTGTCACGGAAATGTCAGGACTTCAGAAACGGAGTTCACAGTGAAATCGATAAACATTTCATTGAAGATTTCATACATTTTCTGGTAATTTCAGATTTAATTAATGGGAATTTCGGGAAATGCAGCCTTTCAGGGGTTTTCAATTGAAATCCATTGAAATTCACAAGTATGTATTTCTGTGAAATTCATGGGTCTCCGTGTTATAAAAAGGTATAGAAGGGTATGACAATTGTATGTAATTCCCTGGAATCCTCTGAAATGGTACCATAATTCACTATAAACGAGGTGTGAAATGTCCTGACATTCACTTGACAGAAACTGTACCGGTACCATCTCCAATATCATCGATTCTGATCTCGGCAGGTTTGACTGAGCACTTGAGTGAGTAAAACTTGAGCACGCAGTGATCATCCTCTCTCCCATGCTTTACATCTTTTCCCCTGAGGTGATGACCCTTTCCTGTTACACAGTATTTCGAGGGAAGCAAGAGCCCGAGAAAGGCCAAGGTTACCATGGCTGTAAGCTGGGTAGCAGCCTTCAAACCTAATGGCACAGCCTTTGGCTGTGCCATATCCCTTTGGCTGTGCCATATATCCCTTTGGCTGTGCCATAAGCCTTTGGCTGTGCCATAAGCCTAGGGAGATGACTGATTGCTACTGGCGTTTTTTCTGTCTTGGTACCTGTCATATCTCGCTTCAAGCCCTTTAGGATCAACCTCAGATGTTCGGATTCAAACACCATGGGGGTGCCTTCCCTTTTGAACATATCCCAAATGCCCGACAGGTGGGAGAGTAAGTTCCATAAACGAGACCCTTCTTGCTCAAAAACGCTACCCACTGCTCCACTTCATTATTTGACTCTTCCCCCATAGTGGGGGAATCCTATTAGATTGCAGAATTAAACATAGTCTCTCTCATATCTTCGATACGTCTTCGAGGTTACCTCCCCCGTCACTGACCTTGATACTAGTCGGTCAGTTTCATCTTATAAATCTACAACATAAATACCTGTCCTAGTAAATTTCATGTGGTTATACATATATTCATATGAACATATCATGAGCCTATAATCACATGCTGCAGTAAATCGGACGACTAATGCGTCATTATTCTCCTGATTCTCCCGATTCTCCTTGCAATCTTAAACTGAACTTAAGCAAGTAGCCCACATTGGTCCGAGAGAAATGCGGCAGCAGGTTGAGAACCAGTGACATCAGGAAGTGAACCATCGGCAGTAGGAGGAGAACCAGCGGCAGCAGGAATAGAACCAGTGGCACTAGGAGAAGAACCAGTGCCAGCAGGAGGAGAACCAGCGGCAGTAGAAACTACAACAGGAATACCAAAGCAGCAGGAAAAATGCAGGGAGGACAATTGCAAGTTGGTAGAGCTATTTCTACAAGGCGCCAAGGCTAAGCAGCAATCAACGGAGGCTGTACCGTAATTCAAAGATTTGACTTCACCGTAGAACTGCTGACAGATTGCATGGACAGATGCAACACATTCACAGTAGCTGATGCTATTCCACCTAACAAGATAGCTGGAGTTTCTCCTAACCAATAGCAACCGGTACTATACGAACAGCTCTGCAACATGACAGTACAGCTAGATGTTCCAAAGCACAACGACAATGGATGAGATAGAGGAGTTTTTAAAGGAGCAATATGATCAGACACCATAGATTATAATAAGATAGCATTACAAATATTGGAATATCATAAAGCAGAGACAACCAGGGAAGATGATTCAAGATCTTGCAATGGGACTAGGTCAAGATGCATGTCCATTCACAGACATCACGGACCAACTTGATGAAGCTCTTAGTTAGAGCCAATTCATCTGCTCAGTCAGCATCGAAGCCAATATTGGTCACATTCAAGGAAAATGAACTAACCATTTACAGGATTACCCAAATAACTCAGGATTTAAAAACAAAGACCAGTATTTACTATCCAACTACACTTCATGACACACACCATTGGATGTAGGCTGGAAACAGGAGTAGAAACCATACGACACAGGTGTAATCATACAGGACATCAACCAGGCAATTTCCAATTCAGAACATCCAATTGCAACCACTGTCAAATCAGGGAAGCATTGAGTAAGCATGTACATGTTTATAACAAAGAAGTAAGCAACTCTAAAAGTAGCGAAAATGGTTAACGCAGCATGCATAAGATGATGGGTAGTAAGCAATCATTATCACAACGTTACTAGGGGAACCAGTTACAAGGACAGACCCTCACCACAGGGCTGCAGTAGGGTAGGGTTAGCTCAGTCAGATGATTTTTTGTGATTCTCATTACAACAAGCAAAATCTTCTGACATTCATTGCAAAGTATTTCCCTCTGGATATACTTTGCTGGGAGCTGAACATTGGAGCTTCGGACAACCTCATATGTCAGATGATCTGGCGTCAGCTAGAAAACCAGAACTTCAAGAAGAAGAAGAAGAACCAAAAGAAACCCATTCAGTTTGTGGTCAACACAGTACCCAAGCTACTAGTTAGAGCAGCTATCCAATAGCTCAGCATTTCCAGTGATGACAAGTTGAAGGAGAACAGAGTGTTGGCTATAATTGGAAAACAATCAGTTCTTGATCTGCAGAGAGACTGCAAACCTCTGTGTGGGGAAGTTTTGTACCTCTTTAAAGACCAACTTGAATGTTTAATGGATTCCCAACTAGAGATAAACAAAAGAAACAGCTAAACCCGTATTCCATAGAGTCAGATCAGCATCTTTTGCAATGTTTGTTGGCTTGAATCAAACTTATGATACAAGAATCTTGAAGGAAATATGGGAGCCAACACATTTTAAGGAGTAAGCTACTGATGGAACACATCAGAAAGCAAAGCTTCCCAGACAAACTACAAGGATCAGCTCATGTGGATATCATTTCAAGACGGTCGACTCTTAACTGAAGATGCATCGACAGAATACATGGATGCAACCAGCTATCTTAAGCACCAGAGAACCCAAGACAACTTGAACTATCAACTCACTAATGAGTTCCACTCCCAATGATACTATCTTATGGAATCAGCTAAGCATCAGGACACTTCCAGGAGATTAAGCAGCAGCTCACATAGGACCTTCCAAGAGTTTCTGTCTATTTGGAAAACATCTTAGCAGTAGAACATATGCCAGTAGCCATCTTCAAAACCTACACCGACTAGTACAGAGACCAGCTGACAGTGGACTTAGATGCCTGCGGGAGAGTTGCAGTTTTGTTCTTTCTACCGTGCATTATCACAAATTCATCACTGCAGGAGTAGTTAAAAGAAAGAAAGAGACACAATCCAACAGATACCACTCCTACTCATTTTTATTACATACTAAGTTACTACTTACTTAGTTTGTAAAAAGTACTTTATAAGTACTTTTACAAACTCCTACTTGTTTTTCAATAGATAACCAGGAGGGTGTCCAGGCCAACATGCATGTGTCCAGCTTATGCTTATTTTTAGTAGTGTACACATCATTCATTCACTTGTAGTTTGACAGTTTTACTATGGATACCTTCAGTCTCTTTGTGATTGTATACGTACGCGCAGTAAAGAAATAAGCATTATATTCTATATACTTGTGTAATTTTGAGAGATATTACATTCTGATTGAGGAGTGATCAGACGCAAGGCATAATATAACACAATACAGTTTCGGACAAGCAGGGCCAGTCCAGTTTCGGGCAAGCTCAATCATAATATAGTTGGGGACGGGGAAGGCCAGTAGTCCAGATTAGTTACAAGTCGTAGTAGAAGGGTCAGTCTAGATTTGGGCCAATTACAATATAGTTTGGGACAAGCAAGCGAGTCCAGGTTTGGGAGCAGATAATTTCGGACCAGTTCAAAAATTTGGGATAGTAGATATTGATTTGGGAGGGGGCGGATTCAGGACAGCCCAATCTTAATAAACGCAGAGTATACAAAAGATACAAATAGTTTTAATCTAATATCATACCCTTGGCATATAAGCCTTATAGATACAACACAGTATTTGAGCAGCCCTGTAGTGGAATGTACGGTGGTAGACATGTCTAACCCTCAACCCAGAAATCTCTTACACTACCATTGTCATTGACAATGCAACAAGTTAAACTTCAGAAGAGTTCCAAAATTGATGCCAATAGAGAGGAAAAGTTCAATCAACCAGAGCACCTTATCATCCAGCTACAAATGGAGAAGTAGAGTGCCTGGTTCAATCATTCAATCAAGCCTTAAAGATCATCACTGACATCCAAGGCAGCGCTGCATGTGTTCTTGATTCACTACATAAGGACACCATTACCTATTGCATACTCACTCGGAAAACTACTGGTGAATGAACGACAAATCAGATGAAAAGTAGACACTTTGCTTACACCTAACCAGAAAGGTAGGCGAGTCAACCGATATAAGCACGAGGACAGTATTGAAGATTTAAGCCTACTCTGTGGGAGCTGCATCTCATGCACTCTATCATCGACTGAGATGGAATGGATAGCCAAAATAGGTTCTTGCCATAGTCACTATAAAGTTGATGGAACCTGCTGTGTTAACATCAAGGTTGCAACTCAAGGACCCAAATGGCGAAGACATGTTGAGCAGCTCTGGCTCAGATACTCTACTGATGACGATGACAACATTAGAGAAGAACCTAATACGAGTATGAAACCTAACCCAGCACAGCCTATTACAACACCCAGTACCGCAGCAGAGACAGCACCTGTACCTCAAACAAGCATCAATGTCACAACCCATTACCACCTGATGGAGATGAACACGGTCAAGATAACCCTCAGAGATCACCCGGAACCACACACACATAAAATATGCATTTAGCTAGGTCAGTAACTGGTAAGGCATTCAACCAGTTGTACTAACTTCAGGTGCAATCTAAGCAAACATGCAATACCTGTGTATGTTACAGGTTCATTTTTTGGCTTTTTGCAATACAGTTACTAGACAGCTTTTTATGAGCCTATTATTAATATTGATTAATAGTATTACTCTGTACAATTCAGTTGTCACTTGCTTGCCATTCCAATGACCTGATCAAATTATTATAACTACATTGTACAGTAAGTCATACTTATAACTTCAAGTTAAAAGGAGCATAATAGTATCTATAGCAATAGCAACACATCTTGCAATGAACCCATTATAGTATGTAAAGTATGGTAATTATACTGCAACAGTTAGCCCCTACTCCCTTAGAGTAGGGTGACACTTAGAGTCACTTAGATCCAAGGTAAAACTGTTGTGAGAGGAAACAGCAGAGAACTCTATTTATGATATGGTAGCTGTTACTCTGGGCAGGTTGCTGTTGCTCTAGGCAGGTTGCTGTTGGTCTAGCAGGTTGCTGTTGCTCTAGCAGGTTGCTGTTGCTCTAGGCAGGTGGCTGTTGCTCTAGCAGGTAGCTGTTGCTCTAGGCAGGTTGCTCTAGGCAGGTTGCTCTAGGCAGGTTGCTGTCTAGAGTAGTGAAGTGTACTAATTGGGCAGCCAACAACTAGAAGGCTGCAGTACTACTGTACCACAGTGGATAGGAATGTGCACCATATACGATATACAATCAGGGTTTAATTCAAAAACTTTGAATGTTAATTTACATGTACATTATCTTTATTATACATACCAAAGCAACGGTTTCTCTCAGGAGGTCACAAAAGGATGCCAGACACAGAAAAGTGGCTGCTTATATATACAAAGTGGGGCCGGTCATACTGGCCGGCACACCGGTTCGATGATATATCTACCTGGAGAGGCCTGTACAATACTTAAAAAGCATGTTAAGCCGACTGCACACTGTAATTTATGTTTTAACCAGCACAGGTGGAAATTGTGCCGCCGGTGTTGCAAATAATAATGGTAACTAGTCCATATAAGTGTACCTAACTAATCCATATGTGTAGGTTATGATTAGTGCTCCACAGGATCTCCTAGTGGAGGTCTGGGTAGAAAGTCCATTACAATACTTGATAATGCAGGGAAAATATGACCTCTTATATCACCTATTATGATTTATATGTTATTTAACCTGAAATATCACATATTGAGCATTTCAAGGCTTTTCATATATTAGCGATGGCAATATACGGATTGAATGTGGTATTTCTGGTGCTAACATCCAAATGTTTTCTGCTTCACATTAGGGAGAGGTCTTATATCTCAACTAATTGAGTAAGCACAGACAGCTCACCAGTTAGAGTGCTCTGCTCTTTAGGAGAAAATTCAGCTTTATTTAATTGGAAACACCATGTCAAACTGTTTACAAAAATGACAGCTACTATCCCAGCATCTGCTCACCCGGCATCAGGGGTTAGCATAGATTGGATGACTTTCTCCATAAGAATTTATTTGTATCTATTGTCAATCATTGATCTGTCGTGACGTGTCATGGAATATGCACTATTTATTACATTCTCACCCTTAGCTGTCCAACTTCATAGCATGTAAGAATTGTTATAGATGATGGAACTAGGGTGGAAATACTGTATGGTCTATTGAATTCCTGACACACAGTAAATGGCTCTGCAATGTCATGCTGCAAGTGATTTGTTCAATTTTGACAACAATTAATTTTAAACGAACATTTTTCTTACAGTGAAAGTATGCCAGTCTTATGGAGCGGAGACTACGAGATAGGCAAAGGCACCCGAGAGCTCTATTACAGATATGTAGTCCGTTACACACGTACTGGGAATTGTCGTGATGAGTTTCTAGGCCAGTATATCAGTAATCGACATCTACACATCAATGGTAAGCTATGTTGCTATAGTCAACTTATAGCAAAGTTGGTATAAGCTTAACTCTAAAATTTACTGGTATGTCGCGTCACCATTCCATGAAACAAAATATACATGTACATGCATTTTCCTTGAAAATTAGAATGGTGTTATGCTCTGGGTTATATAACGACCTAGCTATGCATTCCTGTATTCAATCTGGGTTATATAACGACCTAGCTATGCATTCCTGTATTCAATCTGGGTTATATAACGACCTAGCTATGCATTCCTG
>JAOQGN010261626.1:0-10326 GCA_027564295.1 Himantozoum antarcticum | reverse complement strand
TTTATTTCAATAAATATCCTAGTACAACAGTTTCTAACAAAAACCTATGTTTCTAAAGGTGTTTGAAACATTTTCATATTTGATATTATTCAAAAAATTAAAAGAGTAAGAACTAAAATGTTGTGTTTTTTTACAGATATTTGATAATACAGCTTCATGCTATGCTATTCCTGTCTTTGCTATGTTGTTATCCATTGTAAGTATCGAGTAGAAAGTATCATAAATTGATAGTCTACTGTTTGTGGGTGAAATGTAAATGTAAGTTAGTTTGTATTCAAGAGTTGTCTGTAATTTTTTGCAGTGCTAATGCAATACAGAACTACTTTCATTTCATTATATTTGCTACTGGACTTGGCTGATTGAGAGAATTTTTGGGAAAATTATTTTTCAGTTCAGTCACTGCGCCTGTCAGCGTGCCTTCCCTTGGCGCTCGCCAAACCCCCAACCCCAAACCCCAGATATAAGCTACGGTCAAAGTGACTAAATTAAAAAGGTACTTCACCAAACTTTCTATCCAGCCTAATAAACTAGTTTTCATTGGTAATGAAATACCCTACTGGAAGAAATTATTAGCAGACTTAATTTTGGTGAAACACCAACACTAAAGTCAATTAGTGGCTATATTCTTAGTGAATTTTGAACTGGCGAAATTTAAAATCACACAAAGGGTTGTTTTCTATATTATAAACTCTTCAAATTTGACTACTAAACTCTAAACTTTTTATAGGAAGTAAATATTAGCGGAATTCATTATTTGCGTACTTTCCATAATTTCTTCCACTAGAGTGGCTTACAGTCAGGCCTACACTAGTAAATTATAGTCAGCATCCAGTTGTTCAGGAAATTTGCTATTCCATAGTATGTGTGATTTGTTTAGCAAAGACAAAATATATTTCTAAGCGCCAAAGAGCAAGCTACATGTATTATGATTCTCTTAGATAGCATTTTATGTCAAAATAAAGTTTTTCTTTTGGACCAGAATATAACAATAAATAACATGCTGCAGTGAATAAATGATAGCAGAAAATAATAAATATAAATATGTAGTCCAATGACGTAGGCTTAAGACTGATATACTGATATTCATTGTTACCTTAAAGCTTCATAATTACATTCAATATAACATTAATAAATTTTTTATTTCATATAGTATTGCACAAAACTATATCAGTTATGCTCGTGAAAGGCACGCAAAGGTTCTACTTGGAGTACATCATAGAACTACATGATATTTAGTACAACAGTCTTGGGGCTATCAGTTTCTATTACCTCTCAATTATCTGTCTAGACTGCAAACATGTATTGCATTCGTAATTTATAGGAGTGTTTCGTTGTCTCACATACTGAATTTTCCACACCATATTGAAATATTATGTACATAGATTAATTGATGTGACTGGTGTGGGATAAATAATTACAATTTCCAACTATATCACCTGATCAATAAATATACTTTTGCAACTTGACGATGCCCCACCTTGGGTAATACTCTGTGAAGTGAATATACAATTATTTAAATAAATTCTTAAAATATTAAAGGTCAATACTGTAGTTGACTGCTACGTTATAGTAGTGAAATGATTAATATAGAATAAACTATTTTCCAATATTAGGCTTCTTTCCTTACAGTTACAGCATGCGAATTAGCCTTAAAGAGTTCAGTTGGAAGGCAGTTTATATTAAAAATCAAACGTCGACTTTAATTACAATATTTACATTTGTCCATCATTGTCAATCAGTATTCCCTGATCTTACTATTCATCGCTACTAGGATACCAAAATGATGTAGAAGCTGCAGCATATTCTATGTAGTTCATGCTTAGATGATACGAAAAGTGCAGTTGAGGTTGTAGATTTTTTGTATGTTGGCTCAGATAGTTCAACCTTACTCAAACTGTGCTATGCTGACATTGCCGCTCAAGGGCGTGTCCTCTGTTAGCTCACTGGCTTGGCTTGTCAGCGTACCCTTCCTGCTAATGCCTTGCCTGTCATTAATAGAACTACCACTTATACCACTATACACCGTTGTATTGGTACTGTTGGTTGAGTACTGCCTCTGTACATAACGTAATGGAATACTGCTATTGGAGGAGCGATTCTTCAATGCCTCCTCAAAACCGTTCATCTTATTTGAGAATGTATGTCGTTTAAATCGCAATAGAGATTTCAAACTTTCTTGAATTTCTCTCATTCTCAGTGCGTACACTATGGGGTCACATACTGCATTGAGTATTACGAGAGCATATAAAAACCAAATAAACCTTTGATACACTTTATACGCCTTCACATCTCCTGTTGAACTCATTCGTAATATGGTATAAGCATCCATTATACTGCTCGGCAGCCAAAGCACGGCAAACAGTCCCAGTATTATAAATGAAGTGATGAGGCCTCGGATGTGACGTTGGGCCTTGCGCTGTGACGCTGTGGAATATTCCTGTCTTTGGTAGCTGTGTAGTATGTACATGATACCTCCATACATAACTGTCATCACTGACAAGCATATGAGCACCACACAGAACATCAGGTGATCCGGCTCATACACCGAGCAAAATACCTTCAAAACATCACAAATTCAAAACATCATAAACTAATGGCGATAAAGAAAGTGGCTAAATGGGCTGATATTTTGTTTGCGAATTTACAAGCTATATTAGGTGGTAATTGGATACTTGCAACCAACCAGGATAATTGAAGTTATCTCGTAGCATTGTGCACCTGGCGTTGAATAATGTTGCAAACCCGTACCCTGAAAGAAAACCGCAAGCTTTGTAGTTGCATTTTTATGAAAAAGCCGATACTGTCAACCCCTTGTGTATATATGCTCATTGAAAAACAGCAATACTGGACCTAACTGGAAGCAATGCAAATGCAGGTATTAAAACCGCCCAATCCCAAAATAATTGGATACAGTATGTTGCTGATGATGATTGCGATTGTGGATACTAATCGCCCTGTAGTTAATTCTTATAGAGACGATGCTGAGTTTATTGCCAGTTTTATACCCCTGTGCTAAAGGTACAACTCATTTACGTACACAAGATGGTGGATAGGGCTACTAAATACTAACTTCCAAGGCTTTGCTGCAGTACTTGGTACTTGGTGGTGGCAGTCTTCCAAAGCCATATAGGCCTACTCTAAGAGGATGTTCTGTACCTAACTGATTGATCTCTCCAACTACAGTAACCTTGCTTACACTCGGGTGGGCTTTTAATTATTCAGCTATATCTTCGTATCTTGCAAGTAGGTGGCGGTACAGTAGCCCATTAAACAATTTTGCTCCATTAAAACTAGTAAACTGGTGAATCTATTAATATTTGACTTTTTATTGGTCCGCCGCTCCCTCGTCTCTCCAAATTCAAGATAAATGCAGTTTAGTGACTCAGAATTATTTAGACGATACAGTAGTATGTTCTGTAGCATAGTTTTATGGCTTTGGGTCAGGCCTTGTGATGGGCTTGATTAAGAAAAGACAATATTCTACCGAATGCACTTGTCTTTTAGCGTCCTGATTATCTTCAACACTGGCAATAGCGCACTTCCTGCCTCCCAGCACTTCCTGCCTCCCAGATTGGTAAACGGCTCCCAAAATAGGAAACTATGATTTAAATATTGTTGGTTTGTGCTATAATAATGGTGTTTAAACTTTGGTTTAAATTGTTATTTTTCACCGACTTCCTACAAAGAAACGTTCTTATTCGATTTAGTATGACTTACGTGCAAACTAGCACATTATTTAAATAGCATGGACACTGCATGAAAACCCTAATAAAATCCTTGTTCTGCAAATAGTCCAGTAATTCAATAACATGTTCACCATATGTAGTTTAGACTCACTCTTGCAGTCTTAATTTGTTACATTACATGTTTTGTCCCAATAATAATTATTAGGAATGTTGAACGATTAATAACATTGATCGCGACTAGTCTTGAAAGCCTTTCAGTTAATCTTCGATTAATCTCAATTTTAATCTACAGTGAGTTCAATTAGTTTCCATACGTTCACAAGCTATGTGACTCTCCAAAAGGTATTTGTACTAAAGTTTTTGGCCACAATTTAAGCAAGGACTGTGTGACGACATTCCTGAAAACTAACACCACTATGAAACTTTGCCTTTGCCATTAATATTGGCGGAGAAAGATCATCAAATGCCCATCACAAAGATAAAGGAAGAAAAACATTGAGCAAATATTCTCAAATATACATTGTCAAGCACAACGATTAACCACGATCAAATAAATTAATCTAGTTAATGTTAAAATTGGGTAATATTAGATTAATTACAATTAATCAACAGCCCTAAGTTGATTATGCAATGGTAGATTTGAACTTGAATATTTACCCGTTCACAATATTTGCCCCGTAGGTCTCGGTGCAGACAATGCTCATGAAGAGGTGATGGCATAACGAAGTCTGAGAACCCGAATAGCACAGATATGGCCCAGAATATAGCCAGTATAATCTGCACCCTACTCTTAGACATGTACAGACTGTAGGTTAGGGGCTTGGCTATGGCGCAGTAGTGGTCTACAGCCAGACTCAGTAGGTTAAATAGTGTAGCATTATGTCCCGTCATTATTACCGCCTACAAAATGCCAGTAATTGCTAATAATAAATATAAATATCCCACGCAAGTGACACATTTAGTACCCCCATCTAAATGCACAATCTGAGATGCATATAGTATAAATTATGACCATAAGATGTGAATTGTGAACTAGTCTTTCGGTTTCATTTCATATTTCAGATCTTAATCCGCGTTGTCTTCAACAAAAGAGGTGTGACGTGTTGTTAGCAATGGTCACGGCTATCTATTTAATTAGGATTGATGTTCTATAAAGAATGCGAGTGCAAACTACAGTAATGGCACCTCTGGGATATCTCAGATGTCTACAAATGCTAGGGAGTGACAATACAGATTGATCAAGCAGCAATAATGCTTGTTACTGTGATATTTAATTACTAGTGGTCAGCAATATAATATGTAGCCATCACTCTTTCGCAATTGAGGCCAATTATTGCACTCTTTATGTTATTGTATTTTTCATTAAAAGTGTCACCTCTCCCAACCTCTCCAGTGTCACCTCTCCACAGTAGCTCACTCTTTTAATTATTTTTCATAGGGTTTTCCTCAATGATTTGTGCAACATTGATCAAATATCTACGTGATAAACATTAATTGGATGAAGGATTCTAAAATAACTCTCCTAATGCATATTGCAAAAATAAGTTTATCAATTTTCTGATTATCGAAATTTAAATGCGCATTAAAAATATTTTATTTTACATAATAGACTAGTAAAGTGAATTATTTAAAACAAGTTCTAAATAAGGTCTTACAACTCAACGTTAGTGTATTTTCTAACGAAATTGGAACACAATTAGAGAATGTTATACGTACCGTGACTATTTTATATACGCATGTAGCTGCATGCTTTTGCTGAGAAGGTACTGAATGCATGTCAAAGGAATGCTGGGTTATTGATTTCGTCAAAATTCCCATAGAAGAGAGTAGATCGGCGCAACATAGACTAAGCATCATCATTTGATTTGCAGATAGTCGGCGTCTGATATAGCATATCGAGGCCAGTGTCAAGCAGTTAGTCACCAAGGCTAACACACTCAGTACAATGATCAGTATATTTCTCCCATCTATCCTACCTGGGCCATATTCCCTACAAACAAGTAGCATACAGTGATACGGTTTTTGTATTTAAATATGTATTTATAAATAGTAGATTATGCTTTTGTTGACAATTTATACCTTCAGAGTGCTCAATGATTACACGGAGCGAGAGTTCCTATAAATCCATAATACTACATAATTTTGTCTATTCTTTGTGTTTAGTCAAGTATCTGACAATTGCTAAGCATGAAACTATTTAGCCACACTTGATAAAAATAAAATTTTGTAGTAAGTATATGGTATCTAAATATATATGATATAAAAGGTAGATACAATACAATTAGTTATATAATGCAAATATTGATGTAACAAATTATTCTGATTATTTTTAATGAATAAGTGATATTTGTTGTATCAGATACCCAACCAGTATTATTACTTTTACAGTACAAATAAAGGCTAAGTTGCTGTAGTCGGGCTGGCGTGGCATGGTGATTGGAATGGTAAACCAAATATCTAGTCAAGGAAAACTTAATTTTGTGCTTACAAAATAAACTAGTAGCAATGCTGATTCATCGAACATCAACGTGATCACTGTTATTCACAGCTGCAATGAAAATATATGACAGAAACTCAATAACTTTTGCATTTAATATAATTATTTTCAAAACAATAAAATTTCCGTCAAGTCATCAGTCGAATATCCAATTTCTAATTAATAGTTAATATTTTCTGTTTATTCGCAATTTGCAACTGAAACCAAATAGTATTAAGACATTTTCTATTATAAATTATTTTTAAATATTTAAGATTATAAACAAAACTGTTTTATTAAAAGTTTTGTGTGGAAGTGAGACTTACCCCTGACCAAGTAATATCTCGTCAAGTTTGGAATGTGTTAGATTACTAGAAACTGTAGTCTCGTTGAATATCTCCATGCTATCAAAGTGCTTCTCTATATCCTGCAAGCTGAGTAGCCCCTTCATCTTTCCTCACTTCTTGACGAACAAATATTAGCGTAAAATTCAATAAATCAGTTTGTCTGTCTCATGTTTCATTTGTTGTTTGATGATACGCAGCTTATTCATACGGTGATGCAGAGTAGTTTAAGCGGTTCTCTTGAATTGGCTTTTTCATCTCTCCATGATCCGTCGTCTTTTTTTCGGTGTACTGTCTGGCTCACTTAACATCAGAAAATGTCATTTGTAGAAGTATCAAGAATATTTTACTCAATTAGCGTATATGTATTATTGATATTTGTGAGTGCTGCTTACAGTATAATAATAATCCGTATCCTCGCTGACATTCAACGTTAATGGGCAGCGAGTGAATCGGATGAGACTCATCTAGTATATGATAAATCTGATTACCCTTTCACAGCATCGAGCCATATGATATTGCACCATAAACTCGTGTATAATAAATATTTATTGTCTTATTATATGGATTTTTATTAGACTTTTAATGAAGACAGTTACAAAATAGGAGAGAAAATACCATGTTCTAGTATTCGGATTGCAATAAACTTGTGAAGACGTAATCTGTAACTATATTTATCAAGTATGTTTACTATACTTGCAACTTTGCCAATTTTGTATTACTGTGATAATATGGTAGTTATTATATAGAAAGTCACTGGGATAACTATTTAGTTATGGCTTGACATCGGTGATTGTTAACTGAATTATCTTCAAACATACTGAAAATGATCAAAGAAATATATAACTCAAAAATAATTTAAAAAAATGATCGGATCGCCATCAAATGTTGGTAGGAAATTTTACTATTCATCAAACAATTCTAGTTAGTCATCAGTAATATATGTTGTGCATCTTCTGGTGAAACCCCTTTTGCTAATGCAAATTTATCACACAAGATACAGGACAATACTGGTGACATGCATCTAGATGGCCAGCAATTAGCGCAATTTAATGTACCAGTGCATTTCTCTGAATCTGGTAATGTCTTACTTTCTTATATATCACACTTTGTTATTCCACAGGGTCCTTTGTCTAAAGCCCCAACACTTCTAATTAGCAAATTGTTTTTGCTAGAAAAAATATATTGGTCTTAAAATCTACTCGCCGATGGAAATTTACTTAATGTTGCCAAAAAGTAGTATAATGAATAATTATTTGCTTTGCCGAAGCGGAGATGGCCTGGGCATCTGGTTTTCACTAATACGCGAGAGTTATCACCAGCCGGTCAGGCTAAGACTACCGGTGCGACTAAGGCAATTGAAGAAAGAGCCTTGTACACCTACATGTACCTGGCTTACCAGTCAACTACATTGGGGAGTTATCTGCCCGCGGGCTGGTGTGGTGGTAGTGTTGGCCACCCCACGCAAACAAGTGAGCACAACTCCCTCATGGCAGGAGAGCATGGCCCAGGCTAACTTACATGTAGATGTGAGATGCTTTGGAGACTCTTTTTGATGTGTCAAGATACCTGTGAAAGCTTGAGAAGTGAGAACATTGCGCAGACCTAGTTTGATATTGTCTGGAACCACCAACATGAGTTCACAAGCATCCAACTGGTAAAAGTTCATGCAGTCAAGTAAGAACCGGAGTGCTTGTAATATATGGTCTGGTCTGGTATACAGGCTAATTAATGTGCACAGATCAGTAATATAGTTGACAATAATAATTAATAATTAAGATAATAAACTATCACAATATCCTCAGAAACTAGGCCTGTCACAACTTCTACCAGCTTCCACAGGTATCTTGATACCTAACAAGAAATCTTGAAGGTCATCTCGTGTTTAAGTAGACCAGGTTCTTCCTTCCGTCGCCTTCCATCGACTGGCCCTCGTTGACACCATGCATTTGCAAAAGCCTGTTGCTCAGGCAAAAATAGAGGCTTATTCAAGCTGTTTATTTTTAGAGCTTAAAATAATTCCGATATTAAATGGTTCACCCTTGCGTTCATGTGAAATAGCACACAGTGTATTCTGTTGATTTATTTGATTATTTCTGCAATAATTTTTAAAATTATAACTACATCGTCGCAGCTCTAGCTAGTGGTTATTATGGATACACAAATTGTATCTTGTTATTGAGTTTTGTTGCTTTATGGGCAGCTTAGATGTTACTAATCACACTACTGCTACAGCTAGGTGTCAGGGCAATAAAAACTAATAGGCAGCCCCCATCTTGGGGCATAAAACCTTAGTTAATATTTACGTGAGAGAGAGGTATATGAAACCATTTGTTCACCAATAACTATTATAAATGGTGTGAACTTTGTATGATATATTTTGCACAAACAATAACAGCTCCTGAAAAGTTCCGATTAAGAAATGTTTAGTATAATTGATGCAGAGATATGTCCATAGGACGGACAAATTAGATTTGAATACACCGTTTGTCAGGGGAGATAATTTGACACAAAAATCTTTATACGTTATTATAACCTGACTATAACCTTATTCTACATTATATATTATTACAACGTTATTATACTAGTACGTGTATCCCCAATACCATCTACACATATTATACAAGTATGTGTATCCCCAATACCACCTACACGTATTATACAAGTATGTGTATCCCCAATACCATCTACACGTATTATACAAGTATGTGTATCCCCAATACCACCTACACGTATTATACAAGTATGTGTATCCCCAATACCACCTACACGTATTATACAAGTACGTGTATCCCCAATACCACCTACACGTATTATACAAGTATGTGTATCCCCAATACCACCTACACGTAATTAAACATTGTATTGCACAAAAATATGCTCCTAGCAGCAGTATTGATACTGCCAATAAGCTGCAACAGGATAGGTTCCGCCCAAACTAGCCTGGGGGCTAGGCCGACTTGTAGTAATTGTGGATTGCAGTAATATTATTAGCCTTTAATATGTTATAGATCATGACTGCATAGTTATAATTATTCTTTTCGTATATTAAAATTATAATTATTCTGTTATATGTTATAATTAGGTTTGTTAATATTAGTTAATTAATTTATATATTAATATAAATATTATTAATATGATGCATAATATTAATATTTCTTTGTTACAAAATGACCTTCTCGAGGTTAATACAAACTAAAGTAAAACAAATTATTATTTGATTATTGGAAATCTTTAATTAACATCACTTGAACTCTACACTGAAAATTGACTTGCATGTCCTGGGCAAGCTAGCGGTAAAGCATGTCTCTAGTAAATGTCAAGGCCTTCAGAACGTAATACTAGCACTAGGCCAGCCCTTAGCTAGGCATATTCAAAATAAACTTTATCATCCATAAATACTCCTTGAGTGACAAATCAATTTAAACAAATCCATATGCGTTTCATCTGCGCGATAGACATCCGATATTTGTATAACATATTGGTGAATCTAATCTCCCCAACTAAATCCACTCCTGTATTATGTAATCATGGTCTACATGACTTTTTTATACACCCACTCAATTAGTGATGCTGCCTGGAGTTGCAGCATGGTTTGTATTAATTACATAGTTAATTATATTATCGCTACTAACTAGCTCCTAGCTAATGTATGCATGTCTTGTTAATCATTCTCTGTCAGCTGGTAGCTATTAATTGGATTGCAAGGCACTGACTGGAAACTTATGTCAAAGTCATGGGAGAGGGAGACCTGTCGTGTCAGATCTTCCATCAGGACAGCTAATTGTATCTGTACTGCTATTAACCTTTTTGTGATAGA
>JAOQGN010261515.1:0-10326 GCA_027564295.1 Himantozoum antarcticum | reverse complement strand
TCAATTCGGATGGATTAACCTATTCTTGTGGGAGTTTTCATATCAGACCCACTCAGTTTGCAGTCTTTCGACAGTTGTCTGCTCATAAATGCAAAAAAAACTGGAGAATTCCACCTGAGAAATAGTGTTTTCAATATAGAATACAGCTGGGAAACCCTATATTTATCATAAGATTACATTGTGTCATGTGTATCCATTGGACATAAAGATGGCCCTTTGTCGCTCATTGGCAAGAATTTGTTTTTGTACAGCTTTGGTGTATGATCGGATCGCCACAAGGTCTGCACACTGCATAGTTCTTTTTCTTTAGGTTAGTTTTAGTTTTAGTTTTCGTTCTCAATAAGCATATTAAGAAAAAAATGGATTGCAAATTCTAATATTATTCAAATTAATTTATCAAGTCTTTAGTTATCTTGAAATGTCGATGGCTGTGTGCAGAGGCTAGATACTGTGCGAGCACTTCCACCGAGATAGAGGCTCTTGCTCGACACCAAATTACCCAGGCCGACATTAATATTAAAAATGATATTAAGTGATATTAAAAATTATCACTCTCCGACCGGGGGCTGATAATTTAAGATTACAGTGAGCCTGATTGCCCAGGCTAGCTTGAAATAAACAAAAATATGTATACTAGCATAGCCCCACAATCAGAAGACAATTGCTATAAGAAGAAGACAACTCCACAATATCGTTTGCTAAAGTCTTGTGTAGTTGTACATTTACTATAGTAAATTGTCATGATATTACAGTTGCGCATTAAATTTAGTACCGGTACTGACAGCCCAGCAAAATGAGCACTTGGTCCTGAGTAGTCACTTGATGGGCTTATCGGCCTCCTTGGACATTGTAATGTGTAGACGGCAATCTTAGAGTTATTTCTGGGCCGTTCTGTTACAATGATATTGATTGGCATATTCAGATAGAAATATATTCACATTTCCAATATTACAGTGGTGGCTATCAAATTTTTCAATGGAAGCTAAATAGTGCATGCTTATAGCCTCCGACTCCCTGTAGGATATGTGTATGTGTATTCTTGTATACGCATATGCGCATATATAACTTTATGTATAAGAATGGTTTGCTTCAAAGAGAAATGATACTTCAGTATAATAAGTATATACTGAGTTGCGTAACAGTTTGCTTTCAAACGGGTAGTTAGTTTAGGTCAGATATTTCACTATATTTGAATAGATTCACTGCTCCCCCCTCACTCCCTGTGAGATTGCAGTTCTCAGTAATATTGTTAATATAAATATTGTAATGGTCTTTGTTCACTACACAACTCTGCTGATTGTAGCTCACTTTTAGCATTTATGGCCTACGTAGCAATAATGAACTACTGTAGCATTAATGGCAAACAAGGAAACAAGACGTCTCTGGCGGGGCGGCAAACTAGGTAGAAGTTTATTGTCCCTGGAGATAGTACAACAACGGCAGGAGAAGGTGAGTAAGTAACAATAAAACTGAGTATCATTTAAGCAAGTGTTCTTACTTTGGCAGGCAAATCAAGACTGGAGTAATGCTGAATGTTAACATGCATCATAGACAAGGTAGCAGGTCACTTATATGGGCTTTATAATTAAATGCATGGTTCACATAATATGGTAGCTTCACAGCAATACATATAGCGGAGACAAGCTCTTAATTATAGTTAATGTCATTGCAGTGTAGCAGATAGCATATGTCCCTTATAGTCAGTAGCAGATAACTGGATCTCAGACAATAGGTGATGGAGTTGCTGTATACTTCTGCAGGTCTACTCTCTGTACCCAATCATATATTATCATCCATCTTAGGGAAGTTATCTGCACTTTACTAATCTGGTGTAGGCATCTTCACTAGGTGTAGCTGGAAGGCGGGCAGTTGCCCACGCACTAAAGATACAAGAATAACATCCATAACAATATGTCCAAAATAGTCCCAACAGTGTTGAACAATTGTCTAGTCTTAGTATGAGCTACATAACTGTATATGTTTGTATGTATATGACAGCAACGCAGTGCTCTACAATGTATTACTGCATACAATAATTATAATATCCTAAAAATTATGGTGTACTCATATGGTTACACATTCTGTAAAAATGCAACAAATTCTGTGAGGTACGCAGCATGGTATTATAATGTATGTTTTGGTATATTATTGCAGGCGACATTACATTCCAAATATTGGCGAAGGAGATGAAGGCGTCTTTATGCCATTTAATACCGGGTATTTATCTGTAATTATTCGCAGTTTTGACGCAAAGTTTGAGGAGTAAATAGTATCGTTGTCTTTCCCGTTTTGTTTTCCTGGTCTATCACTCATATCGTTATCTTGTTTAGCTTAAATATAATGACCCTGGATGTTCGCATGATTGCCCTTATTCATTATATTATTTATATATAAAATATAGGAAACAAATCGTTTCCTATATTTTAAGATAAAAATTGGTGAATACGAGTAATGATATGTATTATTATTTGTTATGGCATTTTGTAATTTGTAACTGATACGGCATTATCTTAGTTAAATATATTGACATACCTCATACATATACCACATGATTTTGATTAAAATTTAAAAATTGTCCCTCATATTTAGTCTTTACGATCATATAGCACTACGATCATATAGCACTACGACCATCAAGATTGTCCAAATGTTAATATATGATTACTGAAGATGAATATTTCCATTTTGTGTATATTAAACATTTTACTGGCTTGCTGTTGGAACCCATGCTATATTGTGTTGATTGTAATATTTTATAATGGTTACATCTTATAGGAGTCATTGGAGTTTATGCTTATTCACCAATGAACTGATATTAGTTCTGGATAGCCTTAAAGAAGAAGGCCTGCTAAACAATGCCAAGTTATTGCAGTGAGTATAGTGCTAGGTTTGCAGCGAAGTCAAAACCATAAACGTGTCCCTCTAGAGAAGTTATTTGTTAAACCAGAGACTGTGGGAGAATGAAGTACTGACGAACTCGGGGAGTTCGTAATGGGTTTTTGCTGCCAGATTGAATGAAAGATGTTGGGCTGGTGGGCAGCTTATTCGAATAATTTGCATTTATTTTATAATCATGCAATTATTTGTATGTGCTGTCTGATATCCCGCTACAAGCATTGAACAACAGAACACCTGCCGTCGGCTAGTGACGTCACAGGCCACAACAGAACACCTGCGTCGGCTGGTGACGTCGCAGGCCACAACAGACAAGCAAAACTAAATCTACTAGACCCTTTGTAGGGATTCTAATAGATCATGTTTCAAACTTCTACAAGTGTAACTTGACTTCCAGTGACAACAAATCTCAAAACATTTTGTTTCTTTCAACTTACCTAGTCCCACCCAGCCCCTTCCCCACGATCCCACCATAATTAGTTTTAAATAGATATATATATAATAAAGAATTGTGTTGTGACGTATCAGTTACAAATAAGCCTGCAGATGTACATGTATTGTTTGAAATCCAATCAAAGTCATGGCAGTAAATAAATGAGTAAATCTTAGTGAAGAAGTCATCATTACTATCTGGGAAGAACCCATATCAATCATGGGACATTTGAAATGCTGTAAAATTGTAAAAATGTAAAATTCTCTTGTTCTAGAATATATGAAGACGTTTGTGGGTTTTCCCGGAAGCCCTTGATAGCTACCAAGGGTGTGCCTCAGCAGCCAAATCATTTTGATTGCGGCATTTACACTTTGGCATACCTAAAGTGGGCATGCGAAGTAAGTTGAGAACTTTTTTTTTATTTCCCATTGGTAGGGAAATAAAAAAAATGTCGTCTTACTTAATAAGACGACATTTGGTTAGTATAATTGATGTGATGTACGATGTATAATAGTAAAATTTCTAAACTGTAAATTATTCTTTACTTTACTTCTTGCATACTCTATTGAAATAAAATGTGTGTAATGATGGTTGAGCAAGCTCTATAGTCGCTAGATCGTAATATATGCATCAATTCTCTGGTTCCGGTTTTAGTTTAGCAATGTCAGAGAGCATAACTTCTCTTACAATAGTGTGCTGGTAGCTGCACAGGTAGCCGCTAGCTGCACAGGTAGCCGCTAGCTGCACAGGTAGCCGCTAGCTGCACAGGTAGCCGCGAGCTGCACAGGTAGCCGCTAGCACAACTGCCAATCCTTTCTTTTACTACTTCTCCTGAGCACATTTTTTGCAATACCTTCTTGTCTGCTGTTCATAAATGTTGTATGTTTCCAAGGCTATAAATTAGCATTATTACTCAACAAGCAAGCAACAGTTATTGATAATTTGTATCATCATATGTAACTAATATTTATATGGATATCTTTACATGTAGTAGGTTTTGGTTGCTGAAAGTATTTACTGATTACCCCCTATTGTTCATTATACTTCGTAATGCATGTTTGCCTGATTTGTCAGATTGGTAAAATTTATTTATTCATTTATTGAAATAGACATAATATTGATCATTTCCTGTTGTAGAGAACCAAAGATCACGTAGTGAGAAAAGCAATACCTACTGGCTTGCCTGCTTTTACGCGTATCTTTTGGAAAAAGTTTGTCACGAAAAATAGTAAAAAAAAAAAATCAGTATGACGTTCAGAACACATCTGACAGTAACATTTATTTGTTTATTTCCTCTGTGTAGGTGGTTGTTTACGCATATATTTATGCATACATAGGCATATGCATATGAATGTATGTCTATATTGTTAGTATCATGAATGCTTTAATGGTATCATTAGTGTTCATAACTTGTCACTTGATTTGAAGTTGTCCTCTCTCGATATATATTCAATCTGTATTACATGGATAATGCTTACTTTGGAAATTTGTATAAACAATATTTTCTATGTACAGTTAGCTAGCGCACTTTCTATATTACAGAAATTCTTTTTAGATCTTTGAAGTTCTACCTGTGGTCATTGAAGTCACGGGAGTTGTCTTCCCCAATATTTTTATTGGTGATATTTTGTTATCTCATAATAAAACATTTGAAATCTCATATAAAACATTATGTACATGGTGAAGTTCAGCAACTCTTCGCTGTCTCTTCAAATTTTTATGGATCTTTGCATAATAAAATATTATTGTACCTAGAAGTAGGCCTAAGTGTCTTAATATGTATACCCATTTATATAAACAGAAGGAGATCGATTTTGCCAGTAAAAAACGTGCCTTCGTGTTGAATGTGGTGAGAAAACTGTTGATAATACTGTTGGCCATTTGACTATGGAATGTAATTTGGTAATATTAATTTTTGTGTTCTGCATATCTTTAAGTTATAGGCAGGCTTACTCTAGCTGTGTGCTAGTTCTTCAATCAACAATATTGGTATATACAAGTGTATATACCAAAATGGTCATATTGTGCATACACATAACATTTTCCATGTTTATACACATTACATGTATAGGAATCCCAGACGGTTCATCCTATTGTGAAAGTGAACTTTTCATTTCACACCTAGCTTCTGCTGCTCATACAATTCCAAGTTTAAGAGGCCCGTTAATAAATAGGGAGCTAATGCACAGCAGTACCACAAATGCACAGCAGTACCACAAATGCACAGCAGTACCACAAATGCGCAGCAGTACCACAAATGCGCAGCAGTACCACAAAAGAAAAGAAAAATTATGGTGAGCAGCATGATACAACAATCATGTCGATATTGATCTATAGAATGCAATACAATTGCAATACAATATCAATTGCATACAATATTAACTATGCTATTATCCCACATGGAAACTATCCATACATTTGACCATGCTATTTTCTGGCACACAAACTAGCGCATACACTTTCAACTTCTCTGTAACTACTGCGCCAACTATTGCTTGAACCATACGGTATAGCCGTGACTACTGAATTGCCGAAATTTCAAACTAATTGACCCAAGCTGTCATATATGGACATATACATGGAATATTGTAACAATATTTACATGTGCATTTATATCACTTCACACGGGTTTTAGTGATTTCGCTGTAAGGTTTAAGAAACTAGACTAGGTATTTGATTAACATTGATGCAAATTTCATGAGCCTGATGCCTGGAAGACAGTGTGAATCCTTACAAAGTCAACTTTAATTAATAGAGCTACATGTAGTTGTCATATGCTTTATCAGTTCATCTTTTACTTTGATAGGAGCACAAAAGTATAATATGTTCACTGTCCACGCCTGAATCAGGGTAGAAGCACAGTAACAACCTGCTTCTGCTTTATACAATGTATATGCAAAAACATACTGGCAGTCTGGCTACTGTTACAGCACCGGTACTACTTGGCAAAAAGGGTATCACGTAAATGGTATGGTAATGTCATAGTCTAGGTCTCCGTACAAGCATTTAGATACATATGTTTCAGTTTTCAACATAATGCATGTTCATGTTTACACAAGGGTATACATAAATAATATGTTATACATGTGAATACATAATAATATGTATGACATGTTTTCATTTGTATGCACATGTAGACACTTGTGTCTCTAACAAAGTTTTAACATGTGTATTCAATGTGCATACATTGTGTACAATGCATTGCACACAATGTATGCACATTGAATACACATGTTAAAACTTTGAAACATAATGTATTAATACATAATTATGTCATACAGAGACTTAAAGCGGTGACATTGCTTTTACATGCAGTTTTGGGGTTTCTATGCACAATTGGGGTTTGTTATATGTTTGTAAAGTTTGAACATATATGAACATTAAACATGAACATTGAACATTGCCTTGCGCACGCAATGTGCATACATTCATGAAAACATTTCATGCATATGCATTCATAATCTCATATGTATATGAAAAACTGAGACATACATGGGTGTGATTTGTGCAAATCTGGAACATAATTATGTATAGTGTAAACATCACTATGTGTGTCTATGCAAAATATAAGTATACACATGTATGCACATGTATACATTATGTTTAAACTTCCATACATATGTATCCAACTGTTTCATTCAGACACCTAAACTATGACATCACCCCCACTTTTGCAAATATGCTCCCGTCTCCATCATTTGCTCAGAAAGACCAATGTCAAGAGTCTTCCCTGGTGTAGTCTGAAAGGCTGGCAGTTGCCTAGCTAGCTAGACGTAAGAATGTACATCCATAACAATATAATATCTGGTGGCTTTTTATACACTAAGGATCTCAAAGACAAACTGATGTTAATTATAATTATAATGTTAATTATAAAATTTTAAAGATGTAGAGTATATTATATTTTTGTTGTTATACAGTTTATATAATGTACGACCTGGGATATAACAAAACGTCAATTAAAATCTTGTCAATTATATTACATTATAATTTATGTCTAGCTCCTGACCGTCCCATCAAATATTGCATGATTATGTACAATACCCCAAGAAAGTGTCTGACTATATTGTGACAAACTGGAGGAAATAAACATATAAAGATATAAACATAGCTGTAGAGATGTACATGTAGGAGTTTACAGCATTCAGTGATAATTTCTTTCAGTGTCATTGGATCTGTTTTTCTACATTACATTTCAATTCGCTATCTAAATTACGTGATACGAGCTCATGTGCACCAATCACATCTATGTTTTAATGTTACCCATTTCATGTCAGATGCAAACAATCAACATGACACTGAACACTGAAAGATCGGATGGTTGAGATACACAATGCGTTTACCAGATATTCAAGGACATTCAAAACATTAATGCACTTTTAAAATTGAGAAAATAATATCACAATCTAAAGTTAGGTCATGACAATAATGAAATTATCAAAAACTCCAATACACTAACATCAAAAGAAAGGTTCATTGGAAGCTCCATCTATTGAAGTGATTGGAGTGGTAAATATTTTAGGGTCATCATAATCCTTATAATGTAATAATATAATAATATATCATTATAATAAAATAATTCCTCATACAGTGATTATACATGTAATAATATAATATAGTCATATACTAAATCTTCAATTTCATATTAACACTTTCAAGGCTGACAACGTCATATCACATCCAGCCTTATAATGATTATAATGATTATAACTAATTATCTATTCATGCTACAGTCTCACTCCATAGCTTATTGCAAAGAGCAGACTCTTAGCTTCAATTATAATGTATAGTTTAGTATTTTAGCGAAGGAGGGGGCCCCACAATGTCCATTGACAGTCGGAATAAAATTTTACCTGAGAATTTCATTAACTTTCACCTATTGAACCTAATATGTTATACTGTGTCATTCAATCACTGTGTGCCTACTCAAGCATTAATATAGCAGTTATGATCAAAGCACTAAGTGTGCCGTACTGGCTTTCAGACCTATCATAGGATTTATGGAACAAGATAGACTAACATTTGCAAATTTCCTTCAATTTTAATTATTCCAATGCAAATGAATAGAGCATAGAGAGAGCTTTCAGAAAATATATGGTGTCACGGGGGCGACGTGACATGCAGCCGAACGAAATGAAATTTTCAAATTTTCAAAATTGTTGAAAACGAGGTCAATCTTGAAACTGTTAAAGAGGGAAAAACTTTTACTGAAGATGAAAAATGTTCTGGCATGCCGGTGAGCCAAAACTCCTGCTGGTGTTGACCTAGTACGGGCGTTAATCACTGACAGGCGTCTAACTATCCGAGAAATATCTTCAGAGACTGGTCTTTCATATGGCACTGTGCAAACAATTTTAACTGGATATTTAAACATGAAGAGAGTGGTTGCAAAGTTGAAAAGCTGCACAACAATAACGCTGCTGCTCAAAACACCTTGCCGGTTCGTCAGTTCTGTCCCAAATATTCAGTAACTGTGTTGCCCATCCTCGATATTTGCCCGAGTTGGCACCATTCGAGTTTATATTATTCCCAAAGCTTGAAATGACTATGAACAGAGAGCGCTTTGGTGATAGTGGGGCTCTTTACAAAAAGCAGACATTCAACTCAAGAGGCTATCGAAAGAGGCCTTTCAGAGGGCTATGCGTTGGTGGCAGAGTAGATGGAATGAGTGCATTACATCAGTAAGAGACTACTTTGAAAGCACAATTGAAAATAGGTGTTTATCTTTACTAATATTTTTGTTATTAAACTGGTTCTGGAACTTATTGATCATACCTCGTATTGCTCACAGCCCTTGGAATGGAAACGGGTATACGTATTAAACACGGCATATGGACTGTTACAGCCCAGTATTTTTGCCAACCGATAATACTACAGCATGTGTGAATTCTTATAAATGAAAAGTACCGCGGCCTAGTCGTTGGGCTTCAACACTTCATATGTCGGTTTTAATATTTATTCGCCCTTCTCAGTTTCAAGTAGGCCTAAGGGTCGCGAACAATATCAGCCATCTTTGCTAGAGAATTTCCTCTACTTGTGCCTTGAGCTATTTCGTAAATGAAGCATGACCAGTGCAATGTAAGGTCAAATTTGCTTGGTAACAGGCCACAAAAAGGTCTAATCTCAACAAGCGATGGTTCATTTGAGAGCTAGAAGTGTCATCAAACCTGAAAATAAGGAGGATACTCAGATTTAAGTGACTAGGTAAGGTGTATAATTGATAGTTTGTGGACATGTAGCTGTTTTGTGTCGCCGCCTTCACAACGCAACTACGTAAAAACATAGCCAAAAAATCCAAGCTGGAGCTAACCTCTGATATCACTGTCAGCATACAGATCCGAGATTGCAAAGATTATGTCAACAACAAGATCACAGAAGTGACAAGCTAAACTGGGACAATAAATTGTAAATAAAGCTGTGATATAACTATGATATTCTCAAGATTTTGAAATTATACAAGATTATGCTCCATTTCTTTCCGTTGCTTGTTAATGACTTCACCTGTCTACCCGTGCAAAGATTCGGAGATCTGTGCAGAATTGTTACACATATATGCAACTTACTGTAACACAATAGAGAGACTCGACTGCCAATAATATATGAGTATTTACGTTGTGAGAGAATCCTGACGCGTGGAACTTGTGGCAGTCTGATTTGCATAGAGACTTTTAGTTCAAACACCAGGAACTGAGTGTTAGTAATATAAAACATGCTAGCTTTAGTAATTACACGCAAGCATTCATAGTACACATCTTCTTCCACCCAAATTCATTTCAGGACTTCCTGGCAACTGAAAATGCAATGCTATGAGGTATGAGTATGGCAACTTTCAAGTTATTTGAGTCAATACTTTATAAAAATGTATGGGAACAGATATGTTATGGTAATGGTTGCCTTACGCCTTACGCCTTAGCTTAAGCCTCAGGTTGCTCCTTGTGTTCTGATCAGCAGATAAAATGCTGGAGGCCAGGATGTTGGTTTCCTTCGACTAGCTTTGC
>JAOQGN010261404.1:0-10327 GCA_027564295.1 Himantozoum antarcticum | reverse complement strand
GTTTCATTGCGAAGGTGTAACCTATGCCACTCTGAGCTGCGCTGATGAGGCCTAATAGGTCGAAACAGCGGCTGTCCACAGATTTGAGTATATATATATATATATATATATACTTTGTTTGCCGTTTGAAACAACATGCCACCAGTTGTGTATAAAAACGTGCTTACATAAGATTTACCAAAACATTTGAAGATAAGATATCAAAAATTCTACTAACAAGTTTAATTGTTAAAATCTTTAGCATAATGGAATGTATAAACATGTGCTTCATTAAAAAAGACAATAAAAAATGTACATTTCATAAACATGTACTTCATTAAAATGACAATAAAGCATTATTCATTGTATCATATTCTGGTTTACTTCTGAAGGTTTTCAGCAGACTGATGTGGAGATCTCAATGTTAGAGAGGTATCTGGGTAAGTTAAGGAGAAGTCATCCTCAGACTGCAGTAGGAGATCGTCCTCAGACTACAGCAGGTAACAATTGTAGCTATGTATTAATACTGGATAATGTTGTTGCAGTTTTATATTAAAATTTTCTCAGCTATTCATTCAGTATAGTTTATACGCTTTAGAAGTCTATCACATGTGATCCCATCACCATTAATGAGACATCAATAGCTAACAGTCTACTGTATACCCTTCAGAAATCTATCACATGTCATCCCATCACTGTAAATAAGACACCAATAGCTAACAGCGCTACTATAAAACTACTGGGGGTTATATTTGACAATCACTTGAAACTCGCAGCACACATAGACGCCGCCTTCTCAAAAACCAAACCAGCTCTACATGGCACCATCCTAGTGGAGAAACCCGGTGTTGGGAGCATACCATACCATACCATACCAAGCATGTTGGGATACCAAGCATGTTGGGATACCAAGCATGTTGGGATACCAAGCATGTTGGGATACCAGCATCGCAGCATTTGATTGTGCCCAAGTACTCCCTATCCTAAGTTATGCAGCACCAGGATGGTATCCATTCATCTCTGCTTTTGACAAGGATTAGCTGGAGAAACATTGGAGACTGTGCTTACGCTTAATGCTATCGAACCTTGACAATTATGATGAAAGGCTAGCCCATCTTAAATTGAACGAATTGAATGTTTATTTAGACATCTGCTGCCTAAAATACATCAACAAACTCACCGAAAATCAGAACACCTGCTAACCACCTGCTAACCACCTGCTAACCACCTGCTAACCATCTGCTAACCACCTGCTAACCACCTGCTAACCACCTGCTAACCACTTGATAACCAGAACACCTGCTAACCAGGTTCATCCCAGTAGTTCCGAACAACTGCCATCATAAAACTCAAACTAGACAAAAGCATCAAACAGCACTCTTAGCCAAAAGTCTTTTCTTTAATACCTATAGATTTTTCCAAAACCTAACCAGTAACGTTGTTCCGTACTGCTTTTATTATAATTGTACATTATTAGTGAATATTTTTATTGTAACACGTGATCTTATTTGCTCCAGCATTGATCAGTGAAAATGAAGTGAATAATTTTAATAATAATAATATAGCTAGAACGTGGACCAGGGTTCTCTTCCCTATTTTCCTAGTTCCCTATCTCTCATCCATGATAAAATCATCAATGATACAAAGTTATGGCCCCTATTAAAATGATATATTTTATAACTTTTTTTACAACACCCAACGTTTTTCTCCCCATATGAAATGAATATATCTAAATATTTAGTGTAAAAATATACTGTCTATACAGGCAATCACAAAAGAAACATCACATTCTGCCCAATTTCACTTTGTTACGGCTATCAACCACGCCAATTTTTATTCTCTTCCATAATGATTTTAGTAGATGCTGGATGAACTTTCCTGCAGCCAGTTCAGCACTGTCCATTCCTCTCATGTAATATGGTAGTATGGATGTGTATGGTAATTCATATTGCTCTGGTTTTAATGAAATATTAAAAGCTTTTCCAGCATTTCTGATAGCATAGACAACACTCTCGTCTATGTTCTAGTACTAATTCCAGGGCATTATGAAATGAATTGAGAACTCCAAATCAATCAGCTTGGAATTTCAAACTACAACTGAGCTGTTTTAGTAGAAGTTGCCCTCTCCTAGTTGTTGTTGTATTTATTGCAAGAAAAACAACTCCCTGACTCATTGTGTCTGCTTCTGCTAACGTTTATTTGGCAGTAGTCTATACTTTGTGTGTGTGTCACTGCCGTCTGCTGCTAACATGTATCAGCTGACTACAGTATGATTTGATGATGTCATAGTTTGATGTTGTATTCTAAAGCAACTGTCGATATTAGAGACACACCCACATATCAGTCTGATAATTCTGATGACGAAAGTGATTTGTCAGATGTAGAGGACACAGGCTATGCAGACTTTGACAGTACAGCTGATCCAACTCTATCACTCAGACTTGCTCCTACTAGGAAGAGCAGCGTGTCAGAGTTATACAACAATACAGACAAGGTACAACATTTCAATACCACTACCTACATGGTTTAAGCAGAACACCCACCTAGCTACGCTCAGATAATGTATCAATGCTTGCCTTTACTAGTAATTATCTGCACCTACTTGTATATGATGTATACTGGTCATGTGATAGCAATGGGTAATACATTACAGATATTACAAGCCTAGCTTATACATCACACACTGGCACACACACACATTAACCTGTTGTACACTATTCTCAGGTTTATCAGATGAGTGACCCTGTCAGAGGGAGAGTTCTCATCATAAACATCAAGCACTTCTATCAAGGTGGTGTTCTGGTGAATACCAGAGATGGATCTGAGAAAGACTGTGATCACATCTCTACTCTATTCCAAGAGCTGAGATTTGATACAGTCACACTGACTGACCTGAAGAGAGAGGTTTGTAATATTTGTACATACTCTCTGCTACTTATACTGATGTTGGCACCGATTTACTCATTTCCATAATTTTCCAAACAATGTCCACCATCACACACTTTTGTAGTTTGCATCAAGGAATGTAAAGAAGAAATTTTAGCCTGTTAGTTTCTTAGTTTCTGACCAGAATTTTGTGTTGAAACAAAACAGCGGAACAGAATCCTCATAAGAACTAACCCTACTTTATGTGCTTTAGTTTGCCTATCAATGTCAAAGACACATGAGACCATGCACAAAGGGTGACTATTGATTGCACGCTTACTAGGAAGTAAAAAAATTATAACGATGGTCATTATAATTTGCTTGATTTATGATCATAGTATAAAATTTAATATTGAAAAGTGGAAAAATGTATTCCGGTGAGGTCGGGTAAAAAGATATCAAAAATATTATAGGTCTATGCATATTTGTAAAATAAACTTCTACCAAGTAAAACAGTTCTAGGCTTAGCTGATATTGGCCTTCCACAGCTCCCAAATCTATTTGGTATAGCTGTGTAGCAAGTGTTCAGTGTCTGTTTTTACCTTGGTTGCATAAATGAGATGTGCAGTCTCGAGATGAAGATTTATCTGATCTAAGCCAAGCTAAGCTCTGTCTTCGTAATGTTCAATGTTTTGCAGCATGATTCAGAGACAGAGCCGTTGGTATTTCTCCAACATTTCCTTGTTGTGTTTTGACAGGAATGGGTACCAACTTGGCGCAGCGTATGATATTATAGGCATAATCCAAAAGCGATCGAAGAGAGCGAGGCTTGTGGTATATACGCCAACTGTTTTAGCTCTATTTTAGAGCCCCCAGCGTTGCGGTGTGTATACAAGGTCAGAGGAGGGGGCCCTTTCCCACTCGGCGTCTTCGTGGGATTGTCTTCTCTTGTCATAATAGTTTTAAAAAATTTCCCTATATACTTCCTACAAAGCAAATGTGCCAATACACCAAATTCGATCCAAAATCATCTGCTGTATCGAAATAAACAAATACTTCTTTCTCTATCATATACAGTCTAACCTCCCATAACGATCACTGTATTAAAAGACCACCTCATGTAAACGACCACTGTGGTTCCTGCCAATTGATTTCAAATGATAATGCACCGGTATTAAGAGACCAACTGCCTAACCGACCAGGGACCACCTGAAACTGCACTAAATTGGCATGCAATGCTTTCATTAAACGACCACAACACTGAGACTATATATAACTCTAATCGCTGTATTAGCGTCGGGCCAATAGATGCGCAACAGATCATAGCAATAAAACAAGAGTTAAATCCTAATCGCTATGATTTCTTTTTGTTCTAGGCTCAAACGCTGTACATAATTTGGCTGCGGTCCAAAAGCAACAGCAGATGACATTGAGATGCCTGTGTACTAAAGTCTCACTGCATCTTGTTTTCGTGTTTGTATGATTTGTGGCCATTAATCAAAGCAAACATCCATGTAATGGACATTAGTGCTAAGGCTAACTGAAGCCGCGATTGTCAGTGGGTTAGTAGCCTAGTGGATGCTAACACATGTTTTATGGCAAGTTGCTAATATAATACGTACATGTATTAACACTTGACTTGATGAGTTTTGAGTTGATGATTGAAGGTCATTCAGTTGAGTAGGACAACATCTGACAGGCAAGTAGCCATTGATATGGGTGTGGGCAAGATTAAAATCCAAAGCATAATATTAATCAAAAGTGAAATTTTCAAACAATGTGAGAATAATGCTTTTGGGGAAATGAAAAGAAAGCCAGAGCATGAAGACTAGGAACTGCTCTGTGCAAAATGGTTTCATGATGCTGTCAAATGTGGCATGCCAGTCTCAGGCCCAGTCATTACATGCACATTATGTTACATGTATGTTCATTTTATTAGAATATATACACTTTACTTACAGATGCATATTATGTTGTATCATGTGAATGAGAGAAATGACATGTGTAATCAGTATACCGATTAACATACAATGATGTGTCATCATCCAATCCTCCATTCAAATACCACCTTCCATAAGAGACCACTTCTACGCCTCCGAGTGGTGGTCGCTTAAGACAAGTTGGACTGTAACTGGCTTTCCATCCATTAGATTTCAAAATTTATTCACAGCCATCATATAACGCCGCCCTGTGTTTTCCGAGGAAAGCACAGGGTATCTTTTATTCAGAAAAACCAAATAAATGTTAATTATGGAGCTTATTTTAACTAAATCAATGTGTCATAAAGCCAGAATTGTATGCTTGTAAACGAATTCAGTAAGTCACAAAACACTGAATGAATCGATCACTTCAAAGTGAATCAAACGAATCAAATCATAAGAAAATGACAATATGCATCGATTTTCCGATCAATCATTACACCTCCTATCTGCCAGACATGGAATTAGGCCAAGCCATCTGCTAGCTTGTTTACATTGGTTCACAACATAGTCATTACAGTCAAAGGAATAATAACACAGATCTATAGCCATAGGAACACAGCATTGTAAGTAAGAGACGGCTCCCATCTAATGATCACTTACCGTCAGGTGTACTGATAGCCCGTGTTCCCACAGCAGCAGATATTATAGGTTGAAGTGGGGTGCGTGACACGACAGATCGATAATTCTCATTTTGTTCATTAGATTCGTTTTCCTCTAAACCATCTTCATCTTCTTCATCAAAATTTACCTGGTTAACAAATGGCATAATTGTGATCCGTTGATATTGGTAATGTATATTAATTATAATTTATAATTGATATTGGCTAGATCATGGGTGGGCAACCTTTTCAGCTAAAAGGCTGATTTGAAAATCCTGATAGTGGGCAAGGCCGCACCGCAGTCAGATACTGGGTGTGTATGGTATATCCGTGTGTTAGTATAGGTCAGTGGTGCCCAAATCCTGGCCCATGGGCCAATTTTGGCCCACTTGCCAATTTTAAATGGCCCACTTGCACTTGCGAAAATCTCGCGTGCACGAGGATAAAGAACCATGTAAAATATGCATGTCTGAATCATGTCTAATGCGTGTCTATTCTATTTCATATTCAAAGTGTTTGCTGTTCGTAATAATAAATTTTAATTAGAGAACTACTAGTATTTCCAAAAAATACTATCATTTTTAACCTCATTGCACTTTGCAGATGGATTGTGATAGCAGGGACGTATATTCCACCCCCGGATGTTCAGGGGTAGAATCTGAGGCTAAAAAAAAGAAAATATTTCTTTTAATTTGTTTAGTCTAATTTTGATTAAAACACATCAAAACCACCAAATAAAACATCAAAAGTCAACCGCTAGCAGATTTTTTCAACGCCCAACAGATATTTTTTTCCCGCTAACGGAATTTTTCAACCCCCTAACATCTTTCCCAACCCCCGAACAAAATTTTTTTCGCTGCACAAGCAATCTGGTAAGTGTTAGGGGGTTGAATCTCACAAAATATACGCCTGTGTGATACTATCACAATTAAATAATGTGCAAAACCAATGGGATTGGTGAAAAATGGTTCGTAAAAGTGGTTGAGAGGTACATGTGGTCATACAATTATTGAACCCTAAACCCGAAATCTGTGGCACATTAAAACATTGCGAATTTCAAATTTGGCCCAATATGAAAAAAGTTTGGGCACCCCTGGTATAGGCAATATGAGTGCGCTTCTTTACGGCGGTTTGGATCTCACTATTTGGAAAAACCTTCTATCAAACTTCAAATTTTAAAGTTGTGAACCTGCTTTCATGGAACTTTCTAATATTTAATTTTTGTTTGAAAGATTTCAAATATGGCGAAAATAGGTTGAAATATTAGCAAAATGTTTCACTATGTGAAGATTTTGAAACAATATTTTGCAAAACCTTTCATCAATATTTCAAACTACTTTCGCACAGTTACTCTATATTTGGAAGTGACAAATATAGCGAAGGTAGTTTGCGATATTAGTGAAATTTTCGCGATATTACTTTATTCAAAAGTGGTGGCCCTTTACTTTTCATCCAGAAGTTTTTCTATTTTTGAGAGGTTGATGAAATACTGGTATCCAAGAAAAACGATAAGAAATAATTCTTTGATCACAGCTCATTTCCCTTATTATCAGTCTTTTAGTGAGCTTGACACTGTATATCACTCATGATACATGATATCAGCATAAAATGTTGGTAAAAATGTGGAATTATGGAAGCATGGTCGGCATTGCATGTTTAGAAATACCAGGGACCTAGAACAAAAGCATAGGTGAAAAGTTCTCTTCTCCTGATAACGTGCGATTGCATAACTAACTAAAAATCCAACCACAATCTTAGAACGAAGCAAATCTGAAAAACTACAACACTGCACACAACAGGATATGTGGAGAGTGTCAGACAGAAGGCCATCAGTTAAACGGGACCTATTATACTTGTTCCTATTATATCCCATACTAGAAAATAAATGTACGCAGTTCAGCAATTTTAAAAATTTCCATTGAACACAATATATTTTATGGTTGTTGCATAAGGAGTTCTCAACATTTTGTCATAGCCAACTTGATCTGGAAAAACTCCATATATAATTGTTTTGCCATAGACAAGGCAAAAAGCTGCAAGTTAGGACTCAAAAGGCCACTACGGCCTGAAGGAGCACTTTGCCCACCACTGGGCTAGATAGTAGATACTGTTATACACCGTCACCAGTTACACACCGTCACCAGTTATACACCGTCACCAGTTATACACCGTCACCAGTTACACACCGTCACCAGTTATACACCGTCACCAGTTATACACCGTCACCAGTTATACACCGTCACCAGTTACTACAGGTCATCTTGCAATGCGGTTTAAAACGCTACCATATGGATAAACATTCTCAAAGTTTCTCTTACCAATAGTGTGCAGAACTCGGAACTGGTAAAAATTTAGTTTTAGCTAAATTTCCTGTAGAAAAATTAGACTCCCAACGAATGATTTTGTTCTGAAAACGCTTTTATGCTGACAGTACCAGATAAATACGGTACAAACTTTTGATACAAAGCACATTACCGATGGCCGTGTCACTACAAAGCTTAATAATACCAAGGCCCCGTTTTAATTCACACTGACTGGCCGGCATTCACATTCACCGGCTGTGCCGAGTTTGAATCATAATTAGCCTAGAATTTAGTGTATACAACTTACACGTTTGGCCATAGTTTTCCTGGCTCCATTGGACCGGTCTTTGGCTGCTTTTCTTGCAGAATTTATCAGCTGGTTAGTTGTGGACATGGGCCTGGCAGAGAATACACACAAGTGATACACAATTACAATATATATTTGTCTTACACTCACTTCTATGGGAATATAGGATAATATAATTATGTTTAAGTACCGTATAGTCCCAACAAGAAATGCATGCGCTTATATTCAGGACCTCTGCATAGACTAAAAGAATTTGAGTCTCACTGTACAAGCACATAGAACTATAAGCGAAGCTGAGCTCCTATTTGAGACTGGCAGCTTCTAATGGAGACCAATTGTCCGCTTACAGTTTCGGTTACACAGTACATTTATATGAATGTATAACCATAGACGCCAGTTGGAAATTGCTTACTAACATGCACAAATCTGTCTGTCTATGAAACGGGAAACAGCATTGTTTGTGAACACATGGTGCCATTCTTATCAAGAATTAGTCACATTTTTATACATTCCAATTTACAATGTTTTCACTTTCACTCATTAGAGATAACAGTTACGTTATAAAAATGGAATAAATTTGAGTCTTGTTAGTAATTTTTATGACCACAAATGATATAACATCTGATTGCTTTGAGATGCCAAACAGCTGACATTGTGTTGCCACACTCATTTACAGATTTACTTTGTTAATAATAGTTAGTTAACATTTTCCTGTCAGTTGAGTTATTAATGAAGATTATATCAATCTGCTTGACAACCAGAAACAGGTGGGTACCACAGTAATATATGTCAATGTATTTATTACAGAACTGAGTTTCAGTTACAGAACAGAACTTCATGTTCAGTAATCAGTACTCTGTCACCGTGAGTGTGAGTCTCATTCCATAAGCGCACCCATTTTCTGTTGGAATTTTGGTCCCGTTTATATGGCGTATGCGCTTATACTGTAAATCCCTCACTATATAACCGCACAGGACTATAAGCGCATGCGCTTCTTGTCGAGACTATACGGTAATAATAATTATGGTATCATCCATTAAAACTACAGACACTACAATAACAAATCTATTTCAGTACATCCTTTAACATTTGGGTTCAAATTATTTTCCATACCACATCAACTAAATCAGTTACATACTTTTTGAGTGCTGATCTGAGTGGAGGAGGTGGCATTGCTGGAGTCCCACTGATAGGCTGTGGTCGTGGTGTAGCTGAAGAAGCAATTTGAAGAGGGGTACCCTGGCGAGGAGTTCCAAGCCTTATAGAAATGTTTGCCATAACTTGTTCAGCAGGAGTTCTAGCAATCAAGGGTGTAGCATTTGCTGGAGCAGGTGATTGACCTACCGCTACTGCTATTATATAGAAACGTAAAACACATATAATCATGTAACATGTGTGATGCAGGCAATTAACAGTAACAACAAGAAGGGTTCCTTTCCATTTGCATACAAAGATACCAAGGAGTTGAGAGATGCAGTCTTGCCTTGTATAAAGGGTAATCAGATGAGACTAATCTGTGTATTACTTTTCATAAAATATATGATATTTCTTACTCCTTTCAGTTAGCATAGTGATGTCTTTATAAAATAACACCTCATCTTTTGTGGTGTAAGAAAATAATGTATGCAGGAGAAGCAGTTAGGAAGGCTTGTAGACAGGAGGGTGGGATAACGTTTGTAAAAATGCTGTATACAGGCTGGAAGTGGCTGTCCTGTTTAAAGGGATAGTTCATATTTGAGACTATATCTGGTGAATTATTGCCAATACTGTGTTCTTGCTAGAATAAATCTGCCACCATATAGTCGTCAATCAATGTTTCAGCTGTCGTTTGATACCTCAATTGCTGGATTGGACCACAGGTAAGCTCACAGTATTGAAATTTGTAAGGCATGTTTTCAGCAATGTTTTGGACAAAACTTTGAGAAGTTGTCTCCTTCCGGCAATAAAACACTATTACCCAATCGGGAAAATAGAAAACGTCATATATTTGACCTCATTATATATAGAAAACATTTTGGTTCCACAGAAATTGGAACCAACAAGTAGCGCATGTGTAGACATTATATAGGTAAAGCTGGGTTGTCGCTATTTCCCACTTATAATGACAGATAGCCGCCTCCACGTTTGTGGGTGTGTGAAGAGATGCCCCTGGAAAAGAGTAATTCCGCTATGACATAAATTCTATTACATTTCTTCACGGAACTGTGTTGCGCACGTGTATGCCAGTAAATAGTTAAATAAGGGTGTACCTATTTCTAACCGATAATAACCAAGTGATGACCTTACTGGACT